>CM032635.1:4822827-4991389 GCA_019097785.1 Fraxinus excelsior
TAATTAAACTTTTAACCTGATTTTTGAATTGGTGTAAATTATACACCTGATTTTTTGTAATTTCCCAAAAAATAATGTGTTTCTCACCACTTGAATACAAAATATTTTAATATTACTTGTGTGCAATAACTTATATCGAACTAATGAATCATTTATAATTTTTATAAACATATTCTTTTAAAAAACTTTGGTCCACACATTTTACTTTATTTTATAAACATAAATAATTAGTGAAAAATAAATTAATAATTTAATTTTGCCCCTAAAAAAATTTATACTTTATATTTTTTTTATAGATTTTTATGCAATGACCCGTCAGTTGAATCACCTGGTTATCGGTTGAACAATTAATCCATTGACCTGTTGCATTGTTCGGGTCAGTATCCGGGTCGAGTTTGACAACTATGCCATCGAAATTGTTCTCCCCTACATAGTGGACAAGATAAGATTGTTCACTTGTTGACGTGGCAGAAGAATCTTAAAGTCCTCCTCAAATGGACAAGATAAGAATTCCAAGTGAGAGCTATGGCCCACCAATTTCTGCATAATCTACGTTTGTATATTTGCTCCAAAACATGCAGAATTCTCCACTTTAAACAGAAGGGAAGTAGAGAATTTATTTTAGGGAGATTATTCAAACTAGCCTGTTGACTTAGTCTATTTGGAATTTTCGTAGAAAAGTCTATTTTACCCTTAATGAGATAGGTTTCTTTATTGCAAGACATATCCTTCTATTTTAAAGTAAGTTTCGGATTTGTTCTGTATTTCTTATATTTTGATTTTTAAAGTATAAATCCATTCTTTGATCTAATATATTAGCATAATCTGCTATTTTTTGTTCACATTCTTCTATAAGTTTTTTAATATATTCTTCAGATATTTCATCTGTATTTTCTAATTGGGATTTAATATTTTCTACTTTTTCAAATATTCTTTTTAACAAATCGTCTAATCCTTTAACTGTATATCCTGGCATGACTGGATATTATATAATCATAGTATTATAAACATCATGGTAGACAGTAATCCAAACATCATGAATAATCATAAACATTTATAATCCCTGCGATTCTCTAAGATCTTAAGAAATTCTTTCAAAATTTAACAAGAAATAGTAGTTCTACCTTAATTTTAATCTGGCTCTTTATTCTTAGAATCGAGTGACCTTCAGGCTCTGAATGTGCAAATTGTTTCCTTCAACGGCCTCCTGCCTTAACGGAATCCTTGCTATTCAGCTTCTTGCCTTCACTGTATCGTTTCTAAGGACAAATCCCTAGACTTGGATTAAAGAAAAACTGTTTTTGTTGTTAAAATAAGAAAGAAATTTCTTATTAGATCTATCAAGAATCTATGGGAATGAAAATTTAGAAATTCATTCTTCTATGTAAGAAATGGATTTTCTATTGATATTCTGAAATTGGTACAAAGATTATATCAAAAGACAGAAGTATTTTTCTCACAATATGAAAGCTCAAGTGTTTCTTCTCAACTCATTCTGCCTCTATCTTAGCCCAAAGGCTTCTATTTATACTACTACATGAGGCTCGATTATTGGCCTCTTACATCATCCATTATCTCATACTCCACTAATGGAGTTTTATTATTACAACAGTTTCCCACTACATAATTGTAGCTCTATTATTTCTTCCAGCTGTCCACCTTTCTTTCACATCTTCTTTTCCTCTATTGTCTTCATATAGAGTTTGTCAAGATTCTCCATAGTGGCGGGGCCTCTTTTCATTTGGATAGCATGTGGGACACTCCCTCAACTGGCATGATTCTTGTATGGTTGATGGACTTCCATGGATTTGATGGATATCAAACTTTTGGATATATTCTTTTAAAATTGTAGACTTATCCTTTCCATTATTTGTCATAAGTGTCCATCCTTCATATTGGCATAAGCATTGAAATTTTTTATCGTATAAATTTTTTGCCATGTTGTAGAGAACTTTCATCCCTAAGACTCTTCGGGATCTCATCCATGATCTGTTAATGTTTGGCAATGACTTTCTATTTTGGCCTACTTCAATTTGGAAATTTCGGCCTACATATCCGACTGTAATAATATGTTCTGCAGGATAATATATCATTCCATCAATTTCTGGACTGATTGAGTAAAATTTAAGATATATTGGTCTTCCTTTGGCGAATTTTGAAATTTCTCCTCGGAAGATATCATCAAATTTCTCAATTTCTTTTAAATCTTTTCCTGGATAAATTAAATCCAAGAATCCATAGTCTGCCGCCATTTTAACCATGTTAGGGTCTCCATCGTTTGTAATGATCATTCTTGGGTAAATATGTTCTCCTGGGGAGATGAAATATGATTCATCATCTTGTAGTTCATAGACAAATTTTGCAAAAGCTTTATATTCTTCTTCTCTTGGTGTTAAAGGGGTTTCATCATCTTCATCTGCTCTGATTTTGATCACCCTTGTATGTTTATCATCATTTTTTATTGTCACCTTTCGGGGACTTTCCATGATTGTATCTCTTTTTATTTGACTGGGTCCACCGCTGCTTCCACTTGGTGTACCTGTTTTTATTCCCTGTTTGGTATTTTGAGATTGTGCTAAAGCATCAATCCCTGTATTTTTGGTATTTGTAGACTCTAATTGTGCTTCAAGAGCATCAATTCGGTCTTTTAATTCATTGGTAACTTTGGTATGGGACGTACTGATCTCAAGTAATAATTTGATATTATAACTTAAGGTTTCAGCTAATGCCTCCATTCCAATTTTTATATCATCAGCTTCATCTTTGGCAAATGCTGCCGCAGATTTTATTTCTGACATCTCCTGCTTGATATTATCCATCTCCGAACTCGATATTCCTGCTTAAAAAATCAGCAAGATGATTGTTTATACCTTTAATATGAATAATATCAAAATTATAGAATGACAAATATGCTTGCCATCTGTGCAATCTCCTATATTGAGGCTCCATTGGCAACTTATTTTTAATTAATCCTGTAACATTAGAATTTTCAGTTTCAACAATAAACTTCTTAGATAATAGGAATAATGAAAACTTTTTTATTTCTCTAATAATTGCTAACAATTCTTTTTCATGAGTGGTATAATTTATTTCTGTTTGGTTAAAAGTTCCACTTGAATACCTGCAGATTTCATTTAAATCTGTTTTTAATATGGCTGCCCAATATTTATCAGAAGCATCTGTATTAACAACCAAATTATCCTTTTCATCTGGCAATCTTAATTTTGTAAATTTTTGCATTCTTCTTTTAATAATTTAACAGCTTCTGTATGTTCTTCACTCCATCCTTTAGTATTTGTTTTTCTAAGTAAGACTTGTATTTTATGTCTCTTTTTTGAAAGATTTTCAATAAATCTTTCTGCATAATTTAGACATCCTAGGAACTTTTGTATTTGTTCTTTTGATTCTAATTTATTTGGAAAGCTTTCTATTTTCTTAGATATATGGGTTTGTAATTTTATTCCTTTTTTATCTATTGATAATCCAAGAAAATCAATTTCTTGTTTTTCTATTATAGCTTTCTTTTTTGAAAGGACAATTCCTTCCTTTTTACATTCATTTATGAATTGTATTAAATGGTTTCTATGTTCTTCTTTAGTATTAGAACATATTAATATATCATCAACATATACTATTAAAAATTCATCAAACTTTCTAAATATATTATCCATTTTTCTCTGATATATTTGTGGTGCATTTTTTAAACCAAAAGGCATTACTAACCATATATTTGTGGTGCATTTTTTAAACCAAAAGGCATTACTAACCATTCATATTTACCTTGAGGTGTACTAAATGCAGTATATTGTATACTATCTTCTTCCATTTTAACTTGCCAAAAGCCCGATTTACAATCAAACTTGGAATAATATTGTTTTCCTTTTGCAAGGTTTATTAGGATTTCTTTATTTGGTAAAAAATATCCATCAAATTTAGTATATTTGTTTAATTCTTTATAATTGATTACCATTCTAGCCTTTCCTCTAACTTGCTCAGAATGTTTCATGACCATAAAAGCTGGACTGCTATGAGGTCCATTACTTGGTCTAATAAGTTTTTGTTCTAGTAATTCTTTTATTTGGGTTTTAAATTCTTGTGTATCTTGTATAGTATACATCATTGGTCTGACTCTAATTATAATATTTTCTGTTAATTCTATTTTAGCTTTAGGATGGTATGGTTTCCAAAATAATAATGGATTTTCTCCACATGTTTTCTCTAATTGTTCTATAATTTTTTCTATACTTGTCTCTATTTCTGCTTTTAGCACTTTTTTGTATAGAATTTTTGTGTTTATGTCTTTATTTATTATTGGTTTTTTCTCCCATTTATCACCACGCTGGGCTGGTTGAACTCTATAGGGTCTAAATTCCCTTGAAATTTTTAATAAGTGTGCACATGGTGTTTGTAACATTATCATATAATTATTTTGTTTATAATATTGAAATTGTTGTATAAAGTCATTTCCTAATAGTATATCACAATCTAATTTATTGTAACTATATATTTTGTTTATTATTACTTGTTTACTTCCAAGTATTATACTGACTTTATCAGCACTATTAATTATTTGTGTACTCTCTCCTGTTACTCCTGTTATTTTTATTTTACTATTTTCATTCCATGATTTTATTAAGAAGTTTTTAAATATTGTTATATCACTTCCTGTGTCTATCAAGGCACATGTTGTTATGTTTGTTTCTACTATAGTAACTTGTATATATACGGCTAATGGAAAACTTATCTGGTTATTCATTTATCTTTTTTCACATAGTATAGTTTGATCATTATGTGTTATGTATAATCCTTCTCTTTTTATACTATAGTCTTTTAATCCATTTAGAAAACTTATTCCTAATAATATATGAGGATCTGTATTCATACTATTATCCATATAACATGGTACTACCATTTTAATTCTTCCTATTTTTATTGGTACTTTGACTTCTAATTCTGTAGTATGTATTTGTCCATCAAAATTTACATATCTATATGGTTCAATTTTGTGAGTCATTAATCCTTTATTTCTGATTGAAGCTATATGGCATTCACTTGCTCCTGTATCAATTAGTATATTTGGTCCTTCAATATATTCTCTTCCATTATAATATTCTCCTTCTATCTTCATGTTTCCAGCATTTCTATGAAATTTGATTTCTTTTATATTACTAGTTCCTTCTAAATGTTTTCTAGGTAATTTAAGGCTTGTTGACCTTTTAATTAACCTTCCATCTCTAAACATTATGTTATCAGAATAATCATCTTCTTTATCTTCTGCTATTTCAGGTTTATCCTTAAGTATACTAAATTCATATTCTTTAGGAATTAAGCTTATTTGTTTGCTTGGTTCTATTATTTTACTAATATCCTTACATTCCTTGTGCACTTCTATGTATGGTTTTTTAGAGTATATATTTCCATAATTGGAGTTAGTAAATGTGTACAAAGCTCTATATTGTATAGTCATAATTTTGTCTCCTGATTCCATTATATCATTTCTATGTAACTTAAAATGTAGTCTTAAGACTTCATTGAAGTTCTTATCTGTAATTGAGACACAATATTTTGGGTAACAAGTAAATATTAATTTTTGATATGCCAAGTTTCCTTCTATAGTTCCTAAATGGCTATCTTTTAAATTTATTATTCTTCCATCATGTAAACTTACGGTTAAAGGTGAATCTATTCCTTCTCTAAATAAGGATTTAAACATTATTTGTATTCCTGCTAAATAGACATATTGAATTTTTTCTCCTTGTTTTTTACTAATCTTTGTTAATAATTCGTCTACTGTATTTCTTGTTAAAAGATTTAATTTATGTGTTCCTTGAGTTGTTCTAACATTTATAGCTTTTTCAATTTTATGATACTCATTTATTGCTATTCTTTCTCTTTTCCATATTCTATCTAAAGCTTCCCATTTTCCTATTTTTAAATCTAAAGATAATTTTCTCATTTTCTTAAATTTGTTATTATCAAATGTTACTTTCAATCCATAACGTTCTATTCCTTCATATTCTTGTTTATCTATATTATCTCTTTCTATTTCTTCAATCTCGTTATTCAGATTCTGATTCATTATCTTTTTCTGAATCTGATTCGCTTATATATACTTCTTGATCATAATATTGTTCAATATCTGATATTTCACTTAATTCACTTTCTATATCTAAATATTCTTTTTGTAATATTTTAACCTTTTTCTTTTTACAGTCAGGGCTTATATGTCCTATTTCTCCACAATTCCAACATTTACATTGACTTTTATCTTTTTTATAAGGTCTATTTCTTTGTTGCTTATTTGGATTGTATTTCCTTTTATAATATCTTCTTCTAGGTTTTATATATATTTTTTTAAAATTTCTAAATTTTTTAAATTTTTTATTTTTGAATTTTCTCTTAATATTTTTTCTTTCAGGATTACATCCCCATTGTGTAGGTTTTTCCATATCTTCACAACATATCTTAGTTAATCTTCCTGATTTTTTCATTAATTGTCTTTGTTGACATATATATGCAAGTCTTTCAAATAAGAATTTTATTTTTGATCCTAAAGATCTAGGTGCTTCAGGATTTTCTTTAATGTATTTCTCAAATTCTATTTTAAAATATATTCCCCATGTTCCTGGTAACTTATTATAGTACATATCTTTATATACATCTTGATTTTCATTACTATAAAATTGGGTATAATAATATTCTTTAAATTCACATGTATATTCTTTGATTTTACACATATCACATATTGTTAGATTTATTAATTTTATCCTACCATTTTCTTTTTCTTTTATTGCTTCTCCATCAAAAATTTTTATCCAATCTTCTCCTAAGAATTCATCTGAGATATAGTTTACTAATCTTTTTATACCTTCTCTATCTGATTTTATTATTTCTGTTTGTATGTTTCTTCTTATTAGTGTTTTTGTATCATTATTTATTCCATCCCACCAATTTCTAACATTTCCTTCAAAGGATGCTACTAAAAAGTCTATTCTTCTTTCAGTACTTTCCCATGTATCATCTTTATTATATAAAAAGAATAATATCATTGAATTTGCCCAAGTTTCTAAGGCTTTTTTAATATCTATCTTACAATCTAAGTCTAATTTTGCTCCTCCATGATTGACAGGTTTATCATAATTATCATTTAGTTCAAATCTATTACTGTATTTGTTTCCTTTTGGTGGTTGTCTATTTCTTATTGTTTCATAATATTGTCTATATGGTTTAATGTATATAGGTGCATAACTTTCATCTGGATCTAATATTTCTTGTTTATTAGAGGATTCTGCTTTATTTGGTCATCCTCCAGTATTCATTAGGACTTGATATTCATCTAAATTTTCTAAATTTAATTGATCAAAATTTTCTATAAGTAAATCTAATTCTTCATTCATCTTTATCTTCTATATCATCTTGATTTTCTTTAATTTCTAATTTTCCTATTGCTTTTTCTTTAGATTTTTCCATTTTTTCCTCTTCTTCTATTATTTTTGGTAAAATCCTTTTCCTAAATTCATCATCCATACTTCCTGCTTCTATTCTTATATTTTCTTGTTCAGTATATTTTTTCCCTATTCTAGACATTTCTTTTTCTATTAGTTTTTTGTCTATTGTTTTTTCTTTTCCTTTATTATTTTCTTTTATTTTTCTTACTTCAATTTTTAGGATATTAATATCATTTCTTACTTCTTTTATTTCATTATTTATATTTTGAACATCATCTATTAATATTTTTATTAGTGTTTTTAATTCTTCTATATACTCACCAATTGACATTTATCTTTTCTTTGATTGACATAAGTAATATGTTCTACATTCAGTATCTTTACAATCTTTTATTACTTTATCACATCTTTGTTTTACATAATTATTATTTGTTAATTTTTTCATTTTTTCGTAATAACTTGCTCTTATTTTATATCTTTCTTGTTTTAATTTTAATATTTGTTTTTGTTGTGAGTTTGTTATATTTCCAGGTTTTAAAAGTTTATCTTGTATTTGTAGATTTATTTCTCTTACTCTTACTAATTTTTTATCTAAAATTTCTTTTATTTCCATTAATTTCATTAACGGTTTTTACAAATCATCTGATTCATATTTTTCTTTATAATATAAATTGATTTCTTCTTTTTCTAAAGTTTCTATTATTTTCTCATATATATATATCTTTCTTTTATTGATTCTATAATTAGCTTATGTAATATTTGTGCTTTAATTTCCATAGGTAATTTTCTAATTATTCTTAATGTTATTATTTTTAACTTATTGGGTATAGGTTCTAAAAATATATAACTTCCTCTTTATGTTTCTAATGTGTAATAATTATCTATTTTTATAATTTTATTACTCATAATTTTTGCAATATAACATAATTTCTTCTTTTTCAAGTTCAATAATAATTTTTTCATATATATATATTCATCTTTTAATGTTCCTATTATAATGTTATCTATAATTTGTTCTTTTATTTCTTGAGGTAAGTCTTTAATTATTATTAACGTTATTGTTTTTATTTTCTTAGGAATATGTTCTAAAAATATATTATTTCCTTTACTTTCTTCTATTTTGTAATACCAATCTGTTTTTGTAATTGTAATGTCCATGACCTCTATGGCTCTGATACCATCAACTGGGGGGCTACTTAGAGCGAACAAAAATCAAATAATACTTAAAATCTAAAATCTAATTAATCTTTAAATAGTCATATATTCTATGTATTCTTTTAATTTATCAAATTATATTCTATTATTAGTTATAGATATATAAAATCTCAAAGTTAAATTAAACCTTAATTTCTTATATTCTTGTGATAATCTATTTGTAATAGGTTTCCTCATTTATAGGCTTTTAATTAAATCTTCAAAGTCTAATAATGTTTGAGAATTCATAATATCAAGATCTGTTATTATATCTATATTTGATCCAAAAGGAATATTATATTTTGAGATACTCTTTTTCCTTTTTTCTAATTTATCTATTATATCTTGTATATCTTTTATAATTATAGATCTAACAATTCCTCTAGCAAAATTCTCTATTAAATTTTCTTTAAAACATTTTAATATTTCTTGAGCAGCATATAATTGCTCTTGATATCCTATTTTATCAATTTCATTTTCAAATTCAATTTCTTTTTTATTTTTTATAATGTTTTAATTTTATATGGACCTCTTTTAGATCTAGGCCTTTTCATTTTATTATTAGTCATAGTTTTAGTTAGTTTTTTGAAAAGAAATTATTGTTTTAAGATTAAAATAAATCTTTTAGGACTGAATTGTTATTCTCTTCATATTATGATTACTTTGGTTGTAAATCTTTTATTTAGGGGTATTTTTGGTAGTTTACTACCTTTGAATAGTCAAAGGGTATTTTGCAAAGGCTATCATCAAATTTGGGGTATTTCCAATAATTTCCCATTTATTTTATGGGCATGCGTACCATGACTGATATTCTACGCAATCGTTATGTGGAAGAATTATGATAATATTATTGTCTTAAATAATTTTCATCCATTTGAGCTCCTGTTTATTTACCATTTTATCAAATATTATTTTCTATAGTAAATAATTTTCACCACAGTCACTTAATAAAATATTCTATATATAAGTCAATAAAGTTACTTTAAATTTTAACCATTCATTCTATAAAAATTACTATTCATTACATCATTCTTCTCCAATAATGGAAGAAACACACCCTGAATGACATCCATAAACAAAATAGTGAAACTTGAAATGATATTAAACTCTAGGAATAAAATTTAGTTTTTGTTTGGTATACATTAAAATTTTCATTTTCATTTTCAACCACACATTTTTTTAATAAAATAACATTTTTCACCACATCAATAGTTTTTTCCTTCTTTTTCGACCACACATTTTCTATCACTCTACTATTCCAGAATATATTCTTCCAAAATAATGTGGCTTAAACACACCCTTAAATTTTAATCTAAGTACAAGTTAACAATTAATTTTATTCACATGTTTTAGGAATAAAATTTAGGTTTTAATTTAAGTTTCAGTTAACAATTAATTTGATTCACATATTTTATGAAATTCATGACTTTTCACCTACACATTTTGTCAATTTATATCAAAATTTGATTTTAACAGGGGCTAAGTCATTTTTTTTTGTTGATAAAAATAGATAATATTTGATTGAAAAGTTGATAAAATTTATGAATCCCAGGAATGTATGAGCCATGTCTCGTTGTGAAAATGATTTTGTAATAGTGATTTTTAGAGTGTTGTTAAAATGTAAGAAAAAGTTTTGAATGTATGTGTAAAATTATTTGTGTGGAAGAATATGAAATTGGAAATGTGTTTGAAAAAAATGTATTTTTGGAAAATAGTGATCAAATAGGGCCAAATGCGAAATTGAAAATGAGTTTTCAAAAAATAAGAATTTTATGAAATAGAAACCAAACAGAAGCTAAAAACACTTGTCTCTGATCTATGGAAACAAGTGGCATGATCTACGGTCCTAATACATTTGTCATGTGTTGGTGATTACACTTGTCCCATGCCAAAAGTTGTCGCACAATGTGCCAATTGTATTAAAGTAACCTACTTTTTACACATAACAAATTATTAATGTGAATCAAAAGGTAAGTATTAGCTTCGTGGCTACTACGTGGCCAGTTTTATAGCAACGAGTTCTTCAAAAACTGGATTTATAAATTCAAGTGATTTTCACTACCAAAAGGCCATTATTTTTCCAGCACGAAGAAACTTCTGTAAGTCTCAATGCAATTTTCTTGTTCTATTTACCTGCAAAATTAACATATTTGTATATGTTTTGAGGTCTTTTTTTGTTATCTTTTTTCTGTTTCTTGGGTTGGAGGTTTAATCTAAAGCAGAATACGTATCCAATAAATTTAAAATCGACCATATAATGCTTTACTTTGTTATATGTCTTATAGGTTATCGCAAAACATGTCCCATCATCCTCATAAATTGTTCACCAAAGTTTGCTGACTCTTCAAATTGAAATTTTCACTCTAAATATTAACCAGTAAGATAATTTGATCTTAGTGTTCTACTGATGTAGTCCATGTTTGGCTCCATCTATATTGTAGACTGGATTGTGTAGATGCATTGTGAACAAAACAGTACTTCTAATCGAACCACTTAAGCTTGGCCAAACACTGTCGTTGCGTTATAGCTTATCATACTAAAGATATAAAGTGTTAGCTGTAATTGAAGCATGTCGAGAACATCAAGAAACATAATAAGAATGTAGACGCCAACTTAGGCTACATCAATAGCTAAATCCTTGTATTAGAGAACGTTAGTTTACTTCTTCCTTTCTTTGTATCGAAAGTAATACTTCTCCATTTATTTCATTCTTCTATATGCAGCAATAAAGGTCAGGTTTATACGGTCGAGGAGTCTAACCCTCATAACTCTATGAGACTATGTTGATGTTTTTCATGGGTGTCACTACTCCTTGTCATCACTGCTGCACAAAGAATTGGAGCCACTGTGATCTGCTGGGTTACGGACAAGCATTTTACTTGAGATTTCTGCTTCGGGGTGATGACATTGTACTAACATTCTTACTCCATAGTTCTTTATTACATAATTCATGAATAAGTAGAAGAGACTTATGTATATCTGCAACACTGAAAAGTCTTAATAAGATTTATTTGATTTTCAGCTGAGCTTTTACGGTCGTCCTGCTGTAAGTCGATTTCAAGATTTAATTACTTTGGAGCAAATCAAGTAATCCATGTTGTTGATGTCCAGGTATCATTTGGCAGCGAGCTGAGTTATTAAAATCCGTTTTCTCATTTGCTCCCACGCCTATTCTGTTTTCAGCAATCTGCAATAGTACGATGAGCAGTAATCAACAGTTTTTAACGTTTATTTTACCGATCAACCGAAAACTAAAATACTTAAATTTTCTGTAAGGTGGGGTTTTGTTCTGACTCGGTTCACCTTTTCCTCCAGAAGCCTATTATCTTCTATGAGCTCCTTTTCCTGCCAAATAAAAAAAAAGGCACCAGGTAAGCATCTCTGACTGCATTGCTAAGCAGATATTCAATTTAATGCAAGTATTCAATATGTATTACTTCTGCATCCTTTCAATCTATTACCTCTTTATGATAATTTTTTTTTTTTTTTGAAAGGTAATCAAAATTTTATTAATCAGAAAGCATAATACACGGGGAGTGTATAATCAACTCAAATCAGAAAGAAACGACATAAACTCAGGCAACCCGTCAATATGCATAGTGGCCACGGCATTAAACCATGAATACAAAGTGAAATAAAACAATTCCCTAAACTGTTCTGTTGTCCGTGATTGATCTTCAAAACAACGACTGTTTCATTCTCTCCACACACACCAAACGAGGCAACTTGTCTCGAAATTTTCTCCTCCATGCCCTTAATGTGTCATCCATACGCCTCGGCAACACCCAGTCCGTGTGTTGTGATGCCAATATATCATTCCACAGAAAGCGAGCAACATCGCAATGAAGAAACAAGTGGTCAGTCGTCTCCCCATCCCTCTTACACATATAGCACCACTCTGTAATACAGAAACCCCTAGTTCGAAGATTATCCACCGTTAACACCTGTCCTCTGACCACCGTCCATAGAAGAAATGCCACTCGTGGGGGTAGTTTACATTTCCAAACCATCTTCCACGGGAATGAGCTCTCAGTAGATCTCAATAATGAACTAAAATAAGTGCGAACGGAGAAAAAACCATCACGAGACAGTCTCCACTTGCTACAATCACTATCTCCAACCCTGAGATGAACTTCGTATAAAGTGGTCAAAAACAGCGCATAATCATCCATTTCCCAGTCCTGTAATCCTCGGCAAAAAACAATGTTCCAACTGAAATTCCATTGTGACTAACTAAAACATCATTTACCATAGCAGACGACTCCAACGCAATACGATACAGCGAAGGAAATTTCAATTTGAGCGGTTGATCTCCACACCAACAATCATCCCAAAATCTGATAGTATTACCAATCCCCACGACAAAAGTCAATCTCTCCCGAAAGTCACTCCACCCTCGCCGGATGTACCGCCACAAACTCACTCCATAGGAACCACGTTCCTCGCCTGAGCACCATCCCCCTCGAAGACACCATATTTTGCCCCAATAATATCTCTCCAAAAACTCTCCCTCTCCCTTCCGAAACGCCATAACCATTTACCTAGCAAAGCCTTGTTAAACAACACAAGGCTTCTCAAACCAAGACCACCGAATCGAATAGGAGAACAAACTGCACGCCAATTAACCAGATGTAACTTCCTCTCCTCCCCAAAGAAACTCCCTTTGGATCATCTCTAATCTTTTCGCCACTGCAACAGGGATAAGGAATAATGACAAGTAATAAGTGGGGAGATTCGACAAAGTAGACTTTATGAGGGTAAGACGACCTCCATTTGAAAGGTACATACGCTTCCACCCCGCAAGCCTCTTCTCCATTCGTTCCACAATACTGTTCCAGATCTGTCTGCTTTTAAACCGGGCTCCTAAAGGAAGTCCGAGATATGTCATAAGTAATTGCGCCACCCTACAACCCAAAATCGCAGCCAACTCCTCCACATTATTAACCTCTCCCACTGTGATAGTCTCAGATTTTCCCAAATTTATTTTCAATCCAGAAACGGCTTCGAAGCAAATTAGCGTGTCATCCGCAAATTCCTGAACCGCTACGTAAATTCCTGAACTGCTCAACATCTGGATCACAGAAAATTAGCGTGTCATCCGCAAATAGCAAGTGAGAAACCTGCAATTGCTCAACAACAAAGCCCCTTAATAAATTTTACCCCACAGCCTTCTCAAGCATCCTACTGAAAGCTTCCATAACGATGACAAACAGCAATGGGGACAGAGGATCCCCTTGGCTCAAACCTCTACTATTGCGAAAAAACCCTCCGGACTGCCATTTACCATGACTGAGAAGGAAACCGTAGAGATACAAAACTGAATCCACTGGCACCACTTCTCTCCAAAACCACATCTCCTAAGCATATACAAAACAAACCCCCAGTTAACATGATCATAGGCCTTTTGAATGTCAAGCTTACATAACATCCCTGGAACCCTTAGTCGCATTCTAGAATCAATACATTCATTTGCAATAAGTACGGGATCCAGAATCTGACGCCCTTTGACGAAGGCATTCTGAAATTTAGACACCACTTTGCCCAACACCTCCTTCAGTCTATTTGACAGAATCTTCGCAATAATCTTGTATACCCCACTCACTAAGCTAATAGGACGAAAGTCCTTAATATCAGTCGCTCCCGGTTTCTTAGGAATAAGCACAATAAATGTAGCATTAGCGCTTTTAAGGAATCTTCCACGCTGATAGAAGTAAGAAAGGACCTCCACAATATCAGATTGCACCACTTCCCAACAAACCTTATAAAACGAAAAAGAGAATCCATCGGGTCCTGGGGCCTTATCGTCGTTCATGCTGAAAACCACCTCCTTAATTTCATCCTCCCCAAATGGTCTCTCAAGCCATTTAGCATCCTCTTCATTAATAGTAGAAAAATCGAGCCCATCCAATTCTGGCCTTCAGTCCAACCGCTCTCGATACAAATTCTGATAAAAGCTAACCATATGGGTCCCGATATCCTGTGGATCCTCATAAGTAACCCCATCAACCTCCAACATGGTGATAGAATTGTTGCGCCTGTTGGAATTAGCTACCTTATGGAAAAATTGTGTGCATCTATCCCCCTCTTTCAGCCACTTGACCCTAGATTTCTGACGCCAAGCAATCTCCTCAAGCTCCACCAACCTCTTCAGCTCCTCCCTTAATTCTCTACTTTTCGCCCTATCCTCCCCAACCAGTCCTCCACATTCCTCCCTCCAATCCAACTCGTCAATCTCTAAAAGACGTTGATTTTTGCGATAACGACATCTCCCACCACCTCTTGAGATCGTTTTTCAAGGCCTTCAGTTTTCGATCAAACACATAACTAGGAGACCCCCGAAAATCATAAGATGCCCACCAATTCCGCACTCGGTCCCCAAAACCTTCAATTTTTAACCACATCCTCTCGAACCTAAAAGGCCTCCTTCCACTCCGCATCATGTTCCCATAAAGCGAAATAGGAAAGTGATCTGAATATAATCACCCCAATCTTCTCTGCGTGACATCAGGGTACTTAGCCTCCCATTCCTCACACACCAGAAACCGATCAATACGGGAAATGACAGGTTGATCTCGATTCGATGACCAAGTAAAATCTCCCCCACACAAAGGCAGGTCCACCAGCAAGTTTTCCCTAATAAAATCTGAAAAGTCCTCCATAGCCCTTGTGACTCTCCCCCCACTGGACCTCTCAGAAGGAAACCAAACCACATTAAGTCTCCTCCAATGCACGTGGGGAGGTTCCACCAATTCCTCATCCCAGCCAATTCATCCCACAATCGACCCCTGCTCTCATCAACATTAGGCCCATAAACTCCTATAAACATCCACCGATAGTTATCCCCAATATTTCTAAACGCAAGCGATAGAGTGAAAATCCCTTCACTAACCTCCTTCAGGTCGAAAACCCTCGTATCCCACATCACTAACACTCCTCCTGACGCCCCCACTGATCCAACATACTGATACCCCACATGCTGTCCACCCCAAAGGCTTCTCACAATAGTCCTCGAAATAACCTCCAACTTAGTTTCTTGTAGACACACAAGGTCAGCCCTCCAACCCCTTAACAGATTCCGAACACCCAGTCTTTTCCCAGCTTCATTCAGCCCCCGCACATTCCAACTGATAATTTTCGGAGTCATCTAAACAATTCGTCATCCCTCCCTATCATACCTCTCCTGGATTCTCCACCCTTGGCATCATAATTAATCGAACATTCGAGATGCTTAAGCTCACGATCTCCTTTTCTTCTTGTCTTACCTCCTGGAGTACCCAACTCATGCACCCTGTTAGCCTCCAACTCTTCAAATATTTGCAAAAGTCTGTTTTCATACCTATCACATGAAACACCCACCATCTTACTAAAGTCCAAGATTTTTTGAAGGACCCAACCTGACGGTCGGGATTTGACGTCAAGTGTACTAGCTTCCACCATCTCCCCAACATAGCTAGGATCAATGTAATGTCCCTCCTCTTCCTCCACCCGCCCATCATCATTGTATGTGTCCCTCCTCTTTCCTTCACCAACCCACACCACCAACGCATTATTATTCCTTGAATCCCATTCCTTCAAAGACTTGGGGTATCTCCTACAATAGGTATTTCCGACCTTAGATGCTGAGTTTATCATTTTCTCAGTCAACGAAGTAGAAATTTCAACCAAAGCGCTCTCATTCCTAGGGCAGTTGTTCCCCGCCCAAGTCTCCGACTCCAACGTCGTAGTGCTCGGCTCCCCTATTTCAACACAAGGTTCCGCCTCTCGATATGTCTCAATCATTAAATCCATTACCTCCCTACATGTTCCCTCCGTCTCCACCTTGTTTCCTTCACCAGATGATATCTCCTTAGCATCCAACTCCGCCATAAATTTTCCACTGTCTAGGGGCTCATCCAATCCCGTCCCACACTTATGGCAATAATAGTTCCTGGAACCCCCTATAGCCCCACTATCCACAACCTTAAGCAATTCATCCAATTCATCTTTCAGCGCCTGAATGCGAGCCCTTAATAGTGCATTATGATCACTTTTCTCGTTTACCACGCTGCTATTACGCAACAGCACACGCTGATTAGTTTGTTGCGATTTCCCAACATTCGCCGTAACCTCGGCTAGGTCCTCCCAAGTCGGCTCCTTTCTTCCGCTTGTCGATGCTTTGCCTTGTCTCTGGCGATAAATGAATCAACGACTGCCTGAAACACTCGTGAAACCGACGTCCACCCCTCTCCACTCATTCCTTCCGGCACCATCACAACTCCTTTGCGACGCCTCTCCCCCGTACTGTGCTATCATCAAGAACTTACCACGACTGTTAGCACAACGTTGTGCCAGAAAAGCTCGAGAGGACTCATTAAACTTAGCGACGAATTCCACCGTCCTGCTAGCCACCCGCAACTTATCCATCATATTCACCATCCAAACAGCGCCATATCGATCCATGCAGATAGTGTCTGAAATCTTCGATCCCCATTCTGAAAATCTAACAATACCTGACTCAGTAACAGACACTGCAAAGTCCTTTGCCTCAACTGAGAAACGTGAACTGAAGATCTTAGGAGCCACATTATAAGTCTGTCTTCCCCAATTCCGTGCAATCGACCTGGCTGATGATGGAATTGACTGTCTGATTGGCCTCTTGGCGGCGAGGGGATGCTGTGTGTTTTCAGGCGGTGGCGCGTGGGGCCCACGCGCCGGCAGATCGGCGCGAACTCCCGGCGCCGCCCCTGCCGGAGTCGGAATGACCTGCACGGCCCCCTGGACAGGCGCGTGTGGATGGCAGGCCGTCGGAACAGGCGGAATCGGGATTTGGCTCTCGTAGGTCTGATTGTTCATCTCCTTCCCTAGCTCTGCTATTACACTGTTTCCACCTTGAACGGGGTCGCCGTGGGTACCTGCTGGTTCGCCGTCCTGTGCGCCGTCAAGTGGGCCCCCAGTTGCTCGACTTCGGGTAGGGGCATTAGGGTTTCCATCCTCTGCAAGGGGTTTTGGGATTTAGGTTTAAAATATGTGGCGTGGGGCCGGACAGGTTGGGTCGTCGGGGATGGTGACCGGCTACGGTGACACCGCCGGTTGGGTTGGGGGGTGGCTGGCTGGGTTTGGATGTGGCGGGAGGTGACGGCATGTTTTCTCCTCACAAGTCGCTCATAAGTCATTCCATTAGTGACATCAGAGCATTTACCAGAAGTTCCTCAACTCCTGAGCTTAATTAAAAGACCAATAAATCTAAATTTTTGCATTCAAACTTTAACTAATTTCTGTGACGACTTTATCAATGGACACCAGTTTCAATTAAAAAACTTGATGTAATTGATGTACGATGTCTTGGTTTCTGAACTCCGATAGTGTTGACTAACCAATTAATAGCTTCTGCATCACTTGTCCTTGCCCTTGAAAGGGTCTTCTGCTTCTGTAGTGGATACATATAGTAACAATCCATTAGAAAGCATTTCCACAAAAATTACCCCAAGCATGTTTCACAAGGTTCATAAAGAAAATAATTTGCACTTCTTGGGTGGGTCCACACATCGAAAAACAGAACTCTTCTGTTGTGCTTTACGATATTATAATTACTTCTGGTGTTGAACCATCAAATAATTATTGTCTTATTCAGTAGTATCTCTCTTGGGGAATGTTTTATCTATAGGGAAACTAGCACTTATTTTGTTTTATAAACTGAGCAACTAAATCCATTTTATACATGTTCGTCGATATTGGAATTATTTGATGTTTAGTCCTAACTTGATGAATTTACCCAATCTTCATTGATTTATATGTTTGTATAAGATGATCCTCTAAAACTGCATGAATGTTCAACTTTCTGCTTTAATTTTTGTACCCACAATATGTCCCCTTGTACTGAAACCATTAACTATGCCTAGTGCTTTATAGCGGATTTTATTGAGAGTATTTCCCACTGTTCTTTACTTTGCCTTCTCTATAATTTACAGCTTTCAACATACAAAATAACGGGTGAAAACATTTATATGAAAATTCATTCTAAAATCTAGTGAAATTAGAACTGTAGCTTTAACAAAACTAAAATGCACAAACAATGTATCTAACCTTGTTTGTTGATGCAAATAACATTATTGCTGGTCGGAATGATCCTGTGAAAGGTGCTGCAACTGTCTTTTCTAACAAAATTAATGTTATTTGTACATAATGGAGTTACAAAATGGTTTACATATGAAATGTCAAATAGTGAGTGGAGAATTTTTTTTTTTTTTTTTTTAAATTTGGTTGAAGAAATTCTAATCCAATCATATCTCACAACATGATGTGTATGTAAACCATTATATACATGTAGCGCAACTGAAATGTAATTATTCTAGTTGCATGTATCCATATCATCTCCTTGTAATTCCCACTTTCCGAACAGCTTCATTCTCTCTCTTAAAAAGCTAAAAGACAAACATTTCATTGCAGAGGAACAGACATGAGTAGTCCTCATGGCATACCAGTCGACTTACTAGATCGGTTGGTTATAATAAGAACAGAAACCTATGGTCCAGCTGAAATGATACAGGTATAGAGAAATTTATTCTATTGCATTATAAACCTCTGAGGCCTCTAATCTACATCTGCTATTCAATAAATGTTTTTGTCGATGCAATGGCAGATATTAGCTATCAGAGCACAAGTCGAAGAGCTGCAGATAGACGAGGAAAGTCTGGCTTATCTTGGAGAGATTGGACAGCAAGCATCCTTGAGGTTTTTCTTTAAAAATAAAATAAAATATTGATTTATATCCCTCTTCTTATGACTTTATTCCTTTAATTTAAATCCATATCGCATTTTACATCAGGCATGCAGTCCAGCTGTTATCACCGGCCAGCATAGTTGCTAAAATGAATGGTCGCGATGATATATGCAAGGTACTTGTATATAAGTTTGTTGAGGATTCTAATAGGTAGAATAGTTGCTCAACTTTTATGCATCTGTTTTGCAGACCGATCTCGAAGAAGTTGGTACTCTTTATTTGGATGCTAAATCTTCTGCTAGGCTCCTTCAAGAGCAACAAGAGAAATACATATCATAATGCAGTTCTTGAATAATGTGTTCCTGGATTTCGACAAGTACTTTTGATCCTTGGACGTCGTCCAATTTAACATTTAACATGCAAGTATCGGATACTGTTTTATTTTCAAAATCGAACTGTTTCATTCTGTGGTTAGTTTGATTACTGTCCAAACCTATTTTATTTCATATTAATTGATGATGAAGGACTAATGTGAATTGTCATGATAATTCCAAACTTTTTAAGCTTAGCCAAACAGAGTCTAGATGGCATTGAAGACGATTGAGATAATGGAATTGATCAACTACGCCCAAATACCCAATTAGTCCAATGCACCTTTGAAAAATAACTCAATTATCAACCAAATTAAAAGTCAAGAACCCTACTAAAATATCTTCTCCACAAAAGGGAGTGGAGAGCCATACTTGAATCGAAATTTGCAGAGTGAATCAACGGTAATCGAAGTTGTTCGGAATTTTCATACGCTCTCGTCACTCGTATAACTATTTTTATTCTCGAATTTCAATTAAAAAATCATGTAAAAATACATTTTTCAAAGGGAAGATTACATTTATAAGGGGTTTACTCTACACCATTTCAAAAATACAAAAACAAGTTTCAAATTTCAAAAATCAGGTTTTTAATATTTTTATTTATGAAATAATAAATTATTAAATCAATTTAATATTACATATTTAATTCTAAGAGTTTGGTCACAATCTAAGAGTTTTTAGGTCACAATTAACCATTTTATTAGTAACAAATTATTTTTTGATTACAAATAAAAATTTTCATGTGTCACATTATTTTATAGTCACAATTTAAAAATATTATAGGTCACATTTTGTTCATCGATTACAAATTAAAACTTTAAAGTCACGATTTCTTTATCGGTCACATATTACAAATATTATAGGTCACAACTTATCATACCTTCACAAATTATCAAATTACGGTCACAAATTAAAACTTTAAAGTCACGATTTCTTTATCGGTCACATATCACAAAAATTATAGGTCACAACTTATCATACCGTCACAAATTATCAAATTACGGTCACAAATTAAAACTTTAAAGTCACGATTTCTTTATCGGTCACATATCACAAATATTATAGGTCACAACTTATCATACCGTCACAAATTATCAAATTACGGTCACAAATTAACAATGGTCACAGATCAATAAAAATTATATGACACAGTTCGATACTAAGTCACACATTAATAGTTAGGTCACAGACACCAAAAAAAGCTAGGTCACAGACAAAAATAAAAAATCAAGATTCAATAACTAGGTCACATATCAAAAAAAAAAAAAACAAAACAATCACTGCCACCACCCAAAACATACCACCGTTCACACATCCGCCACCACACCCACAGATAAGCTACCCACACACAGATCCATCTCCAACACATACAGATCCCCACAAACAACGCACACCCATAGCACATCATCTCACACCCACTGCACTGCCTTTCTACCATTCCAAAATTAAAAATCTGCTCAAAATTAAAAATTAAAAATTAAAAAAAATAAAAAAAAAATTTGCTGCTGCTGCTGAGGCTGCCGTTCAGCAGCCACGCTGCTGAACGGCAGCGACGCTGCTGAATCTCAGCAGCGTCGACGCTGCCGAACGGCAGCGACGAGAGGCGGTGGTCGCCGGAGCAGGCGGCGGTGAGGGAAGGAGCGCGGTGGAGGCGGAGGCGGCGGTGAGTGAGGAGGGAATGGGGAAGAGAATGGGGAAAGGGAAAAGTTTGGGTTGTAATTTAATTTAGGGTTTGGATGTTTGGGGGGGGGGTGTATGTATAGATTGATATATATTACTATTATTATTATTATTATCAAATATTAATTTGTATTATTAATTTATATTAATTATCAATTAAAACCTGATTTTTGTAATATGAAACTTTATTAAGGATTTATGAAAATGGTAAGTTAAAAGTAGGGTTGGGTGTAATTTCCTCTTTTTCAAAATATTTCATCAATTGGATTTTTGGGCCCTCAATCTGGTAAGGCCCATAACTTCACTATTCATTTTGCCGCGCGCATTACATACATGTATGTGTATTTATAGTGTTTAAGCAGCAAGCACGCAGTGCATTTTCTGTTCATTCAAACAGTTGCACAAAAACAGAATTCACATTCTAAGGAAAGCGAACTCCCTCGAGAGAAGATATGGAAATGGTGGAAGTGGAACAGACATTGACAAAGAAGCAAAAGACAATGCTAGCAATTGAGGACTACCTCGATCTCGTTGATGGTCACAAGAATCTCGTCGATCTCACCGTCCGCCAACTCAACCAGGTCCTCCTCCAACCGCCAATCTCAATTTTGCTTAAATGTTTGTGCTGTTACTCTACTGAAATCGAGTTTTGAGTACGAATTGCATCAAAGTTTTCGGTTAATTTTTTTTATTGCTTTAATTTTACAGATCCTTGGCATGCATGGCTTCAACAAGATGAGATGTCAAAAGGTCTGGTTCAATAATTCAAAGTTCATTTCCGATAATACATATTTTCTGAATTTCCTTTTTCGTTTCTGAGAAATCATCTGTGTTAATATTGATTAACGAGTAATTTATTAATGCAGAAGACTTTGATGGAAGTGGTGAGCAGAATACCGCTGATGAACTTCAGTCGCTCTACCTTACAAGACGACGACGTATCCTCATGTAGTTGCCTCACTCTGGAGGAAGTGATAAAGGGCATCAAAGATATCGACTGGCACGAGTGCCACATCACCTCTCTCCGCACTCAAAACGCCGCCAGTTCAGCCTCCTCTGCCGGCTCCAACGACGCCGTTTCAGTGAAGAAGCCAAAGAAGGCTCGAGTTGCTGCTTCTGCTGCTACTACCTCATCTTCCTCTGCGGGCACCAACGACGCCGTTTCAGTGAAGAAGCCAAAGAAGGCTCGAGTTGCCTCCTCTGCGGGCAACAACAACGCCGTTTCAGTGAAGAAGCCAAAGAAGGCTCGAGTTGCTGCTTCTGCTGCTGCTACTGGTACTGCCTCCTCTGCGGGCACCAACGGCGCCGTTTCAATGAAGCCAAAGAAGGTTCGAGTTGCTGCTTCTGGTACTTCTGTTGCTGCAGGAAGTACCACTACTGGAGCTTGAGGATTGTTTCTTTACAAGTTGGGTTGTGATTTAAATGGAGGTGAGGATAATATTTGCATATTGTAATCCGAAAGTGAATTTTGTTAGAAATATGGTACATTTTCTTTGACAATCCAAAAATCGAAAAGAACATGAAAACAATAAGCATTAATTATGTATTCGATTTAAAGAAGAAATGTTAATCAAACAAATCATTCACCTCCTGCAAGTTCTCAACAAATCTAATAATGCATCTATGAAATTAATACCAAATAATCAAACAAAATGACTGTGTGAGACAGTGTGTGGAAGTAACAGTGAGAATTTGCGCACATATAGATAGAAATAGAAATCTCCAACTGTGGATCTACAGAAATGCGCTTCTAGCGGCGTAGGCATACTGCGAGCGGCGAATATTCTGTTGGCGTTTCTTGTGTACAATAGTTCCGATGCCCAAAACGCATGCAAAAGCAATTACTCCGATTGCAACCCCGGCCTTCTGCCCCATTTTCATCCCGCCAGAGGACTCCTCCGTCTGTATGTTACTGAAATTGGCTTGGTTCGCGTGGTTCACATCGCCCGCAATCCCCGGAACCAACGCCAATGAAGGAGACGGAGACTTCTCGGGAGAAGAATTTTCTGCCGCCGGAGATGGTGCAGGGGAGGAATCTGACAGCGGAGGTGCCGGAGGAGAAGAATCCGGGAGTGAAGGGGAGATCGACGGACTAGCAGGAGAAGGAGAAGGAGAAGGAGAAAGGGAAGGGGAATATTCTGGCGGATCTAGAGCGACTACTGATTGTACAGTGAAAATGACGGTGAAGAGGAGAGTTAGCGAGAGAATTTGAATGTGGTTTCTGAATGAAGCAGCCATTATGACGAAATTTTCGAAGATTCAAAACCAAAACGAAGAGAATTAAAGGGAGTTATTCCCAAAAATTGAGAGAATTTGTAGAGATCCAAAGAAGTAAAATGGCAGTTGAGAGAGAGAGAGAGAGGCGTATGAAACGGAGAGGATTTTGTTTTACTTGCTTGAGATACAAACAAAGTGGATTCCAGTAATCCACCTATTAAGGAATTTGAATTTGGGTTAAACACTTTATTTAATACTAAAGAATTAATTAAATTCAAAATTAATAATAATTTTCTTTAAAAAATAATTGTGTCGGTGTGGAACTGTAAAATCTCAAACCACTACTTTACATGCTGTCGACTCTTCATGTTACTTGGACTGCACCTAAAGATAGTTGGCTTTCTGTGTAACTTGACCTACACCATGTGGACTCCTTATCTATATTGTACATTGTACACTAATATAAGACCCTGTTTGATTTCCCATGGAACTTGGAATTTAATTTCCTTTTCCCACCAATTGACATGTTTGATGAGTAAAATTTGGAGAGGAAATTGTTTTCTCGGCCAAGGCTCACGCGCCTTCTTTTCCATGATTTTGGGGAAATTCAATTCCCACCAGATTTTCCAGTTCACTGTCATTTTTTTTCAATGGAAACAAATTTCATAACAAATTGTAAAAAAAAAAAAAAAAAATCACTTTAATGAACAATTTCCTTATAAAACAAAGTCAAACGAACACTAAATTTTGATAAAAAAAAATATTTTTTAGGAATTAATTTTTTTTCCATTTTTTTTTGGCAATGAAAACAAATTTTATAACCAATTGTGGAAAAAAAATCACTTTAATGGACAATTTTTATGTAAAACAAAACCAAACGAACACAAAATTTAAAAAAATTTCGGGGTGAAAAATTATACCAATCAACACACTTAATTAACAATTTCCTACAAATAATTTCTAGACAATTACTTTCCCTAAAATTCATTTTCTTTCTATCCATTTTCCACTATTGCAATCAAAAGCACCCTAAGCCAATAATTCAATGGAAGCAATAAAATTGATTAGAGCCAAAAATAAAATTAATTTTTTTATAAGCTTTTTATTATCCTGGCATTGAGCTATTCTTCTACAGGACCTCCCCTAAATCATCGGGTAGAGTTTGACAACCAAGTTCGGGATGGATTGAATTTATTATTTAATTAGATTGTACAGAAATTGGAGACCCGTATTGTTATTCGAGTAGTCTCTCTTTTCATCAAGCGAGTATGTATACAACAAAAAGACTTTGAAAAGCTAGAACGCTTGTCAATAAAATTTTGAAGAAAAACATTCCAGAATTGAACAATTTCTTTGAACGTGTATTACCATACAAAGTATATGATCGTTGAGACAAAATGAAAGTTTTAAACCAATGCTAATCGCAACTCGGAGCCTATTAAAACACTTTCCCCTCTTTTTAACATACTAGGTATAATCAACATGCAATGCACGTTTACTTAGTTTATATATAATTTTTTTGGTTCATTAAATAATTAATGATGTAATGTTTATGTAATTGATAAATAATTACACATTGTGATATATTAATTTTAATTTTAATATTGTTAAATTCTAAATTAAAATGTATAAGTTTGTGTTTCGTACTATTATATTATATTATATTTTGCACTTAATCATGAACTTTTTGTACATAATAAAATAATAGATAACATTATAATACAAAACTAAATAAATAAATATTTTTTCTTCATTGAGTTCAATGTACCTTACCAAATAAATTATTAGCATTTTTAAATTAATAATCTCCACATTCATTTTGTTTTTTTTTTATTCCTAGTGACTAAACTGTAGTAGCACAAAACCTTTTGCATTTTCCATTCATTTATTAATAATGTTCTAAAAGGTATAATGCAATTGCGAGACGTCGATATTAAGAATCAAGAATCACAAGTTTAGGCGTGTCAATACGAAGAATAAGCGTCATAATGCGTTTCATATTTTTAATATTATTTTAATTATTTTTAAGACATTAAATATATTTTTATTTTTAAAAATAATTTTTTTCTATATTATAAAAAAATAGATTTTTTACTATATCATAAAATTATTTAATATTTAAAAATAATACTCACTAAACATTTAATATAATAATATAATATTGATAATTATTGTTAGAAGAATTTTAATTTTTTTTATTAATTAAGGAACTAAACATGAGCATTAATTATATGATTTATACGAAAAGTCTGCGGATTTGATAATTCCAATATCTGGAAATGGAGATGAATGGTTTTGGTTCACAATCGAGAATGATTCCGACGTGAAGTTCGTGAGAATTTAACTGGGTCGAATCGAGTGCAATAAATACATAAAAATAATTCAAAGTAAATCTATCTTTACTAACTAGATTCATTATCCTACAATTAGTCCCAACACTAAAAATTAAAAATAAATATGTTAAAATAGTTTACTTTATTAAATTAAAATATTTTAAACTTTTAGAAAATAATATATAACATTAATATATTAATAATCAAGTGCAATTTAAGTTAAATTTGAAAATTAAATAAATAAAAGAATGAAAGTGAATATTACAATTTAATTAGTTGTAATTCAAAATCAAAATAGTCAGTTAGACATACATTTGAAAATGATTATGATGAGCATTTTAACATTTTTTTTTTTTTTATTGTCACTATCCCACATTGGAAGTTTATAAAACTATTGGAGTTAAGAGCATATATAAAATGCACAATCCCACATTGGAAGTTTATGAAACATTTGGAGAGAAGTGTATCTATAAAATGAGCATAACATCCAATACTTCTCCATGAGCCTTAGAATTGTAAATTTTGAAACCCAATAATGTAGTTAAAAATTTTTAACCTAAAACTAACGGTGAAAATAGATTTTCCGTTAAAACAACAAATTCCGTTAAATTTTCTGTTAAAACAAGAATTTCCGTTTCATAGACACTTTATATATATAGAAGATATAAATCGTGTTATTTGTTATTTTTATGAAATAGAAGTACGCAAAACAATAATTCTCGAAAGGAAAATATACATGTTTTGAATAAAATCGTCAGATGTCATTCCAAAGCACATTTATTAAACGTAAACATTTTTTTAAAGATTTGGAACTTTTCGATGCAAATCTCCCTTGTTTTAATTTTGTCATTTTTAAAATTAGTCGAACTATAACTTAATTTTTTGTCAACTAACGGATTTTTGGAAAGACGCCATCTAGACATCTTTCTACCTCATAATTTTAAAGGATTGGAACGTATCTTCTATGATTTAAAAATTTGGATCTAATCTACACTATTTTGAAACCGTACTGCAAGTTTTCCTTGTTCTTATTTGCTACGAATGTACTCTTTCGATTCTAATGGATATCTTTGCGCCATCTGCACCAATACTAAATGGTACTTACAAAAATACCCTTAAAATTATGGATGTTTTGAAAAATCATATGAAGGGTTTTTAGGAAATAAAAAATATAGTATAAAATGAAAAAGTGACACAATGTCATTTTTTATATATAAAAATTGTCACTTTTTTTTAAAAAGTAAAAAATAAAAAGTAACACAATCTCAAAAAAAAAAAAAAAGGTTACAAAACTAAAAAAAATTGACACGCATTCTCAAAAAGTGATACAAACTCAAAAAATTGATACGGGCTCAAAAAAAAGTGACAAATACCAAAATAGTATCATCCATTTGTGCAGCACCATTAATCATGTTCTTAAAATAATTCGCACGTCAAGGTCATCCACATGCTGATTATGTTAGGAAAATATAACATATTATTTCAATTTTTTTATCTTCTTAAAAAGTGACAAAAACTTAAAAAGATGACAAAAAAACTAAAAAAGGTGACAAAACTTAAACAAGTGACACAATGTCACTTTTATAAAATTGACGGGCAACTTTGACATCCCTAGATAGCAATGCATAAAATTAAGTAAGTGACAGTATGATACAATCTCACTTTTATTAAAAAAATAATCATAATAAATAAATGATTTTGTTAGTCAAAAAAGTGACAAAAAATAAAAAAAGTAATAGAAAATAGTGACAAACACTATAAAAAGTGACCGAAACTCAAAAAAAGTGACACAATGTCGCTTTTTAAAGTAAATTATTACTTTTTTTTATTAAGAAATGACATACAATCTCACTTTTTAAAAAGTGATGTTTGGTACTAAAAAAGTGACATGAATTTAAAAAAAAGTGATAAACCTTCAGAAAAGTGACAAGTTAAAAAAACCCACAAACATTTTTAAAAAATCACAAGCATTCGAAAAAGTGACAAAACACTAATCGAAAATATTTGAAAAAGTGACAAAATACCGATCGAAAAAGTGACAAACTATTCATTCACAACTCTTCTTCTCACAAAAGTTTACAAACAATCATAACCCACAATTTTCGGTTCCAAAATACGATAAAATCACACGGACTTATCTTCTTAACAATTATGCAAGAATTGAGTTAATCGTACACCAAGAACCACCAAAATCATACCACAAATCCTAAATTGAACTATACAATGAAAAGGAACAGCATTCCCTCAATAGATTTCACCAAGGAATCTCTCTAATACTCTCTATTTTTTTGATAGTTGAGGACCGGCAATCGCATAATTTTTCATTCACGATAATGCATTGTTTCGTTGCAAAAGATCTACTTACTTCCGTCTCTTCCATTCCTCGAATTGCTGTACTACAGTATGATGCTCTTCCCCCTTCGCGGCTTCCTCTTCCTGGATATCAATGTATCAACTGAAAGGGAAATCAAACAATTGGTATACCCTCTTCCTTCCCTCGTCCACATCAATGTAGATAGGAGTTTTCTGAAACGATATGTGTGCAAGATCTTCAATCTGAAATTAGAAAACATGTCAACTCATTAGGCCAGTCGACAAACATGGAATAAAGATCTCTAAATTTCTATTTCCATTATCCATGAGTTAGAAAGAAGATATGGCGTTAGCACCATAAAATGAAAATAAAATACATATGAAAATGGCAAAGGAGTTTATTCACTATGAAGTTGAAGCTATCAACACAAACTAATAATCTAATCATAAGGAACGAGTTCTTCTCTTATAGTTTCTTGCAATCTCAACAGTAAAAATATTCTTTTTCATGTTGAAAAACATAGGATTTTACATCCAAGAAGCATCAGATAAGAATTCATACCTTCTTAGTCAGTGTGGCAAAGAAAAGAGTTGTTTGCCTCCGCTGCATCGTAAGTAGCATCTAAGTTAACTCATGAACAAGGCAATATGATAGCAGTGTTTCATCAAATCTGTTTGCTAAAGTGAATTGCATTGTTAATGAAATTCATCAACGAGGCAATACATTAAGGCTGTTGGGTCCATCTACCACCAACATTTTAAACTCACTCGAAATTCTGTCCATTTAAAGTGACACAATCATAGTCCCTCCTCTTTCTCCATTCACAATCAAGAATTTTTAACCATATCTTATTAATTTCTTACTATATAATTTAAGTCAGTACTTCGAACACTGGGACTTTCACATGGCTCAGTTCAAGGAAAGTAACCTTCCTCCCCGTTTAAGTACTCTGCCAAACACACCAAATGGAAAATGGAAAACAAGTTGTGAAGTATCATACAAAAATCATGGCATAATTCACTCAAAAACGCATTTGGAGCAATTAATCGAACACTTGATATGCACAATAATTGAAATGAGTAAAATTTTCCCATGATTCTATGCTAAATCCAAATATTCCACAACCAATCCACAAAACCAGCATCCACTACACCCATACTCCCAACAAAACTCAAAAAATTCCAACAATGAGCAAGAATTTAAGACAGAGAAATTTTTTTCGAAATCCATAAAGTTAAGCCAATTTACCTTTGATTTCTTGAAATTTTTATGGATGGAAGTGTGAATTCGTGGATGAATGATGTTGGAATATAATTAATCTTCAAAACCCACTAAATTTTGGAGAAAAACAGGATGATGTTGATGAAAATTTTGAAAAAATTGTGAGAGAAGCCGGGTCTCCGTGTCTGCGTGTGTAATTGAATGGGGGTGGGTTTTAGGACATATAAATTACAGTGATTAGAGTATCTCCAAGAGACTCTATATTTTTAAAGAGTATATTCTATCATTTGGAGAGCATCTATAAATTTAAAGAGTTAAAATTTTGAAGTACTCCAACAAACTCTTTATATTTAACACTTCATTTTACTATTCCAAACAAATATTTATTATTTTTCTTTATATTTTATTTTAACTAACTTTTATTTATATTATTTTATTGATTTCCTAAATTAAAATGTTAATTTAAAGAGTCTCTTGGAGCATGATTTGCAATGTTGACTCTTTAAAATAGAGAGCATCTCATGTTTAAAGAGTCTCTTGAAGATGCTCTTAGTAGTTTAAATTTATGTTAAGTGCATTAATCTAATTGATTTCTTTTTTAGAATAGTGAGCATAATTTCCCCATTGTCAAAGTGATTGCACGCGGGGAGAGCGGCAGGTCCCGGCCCAATCACTTTTGAAGGGTCTTTTTTTCAATGGAATTATTATTATTATTATTTTACTGTGTATCTATCTAGTATAATTTATTTATTTTTATCCTGGCTCTGCCCCTACTGCATCTGTTCATATTTTAATTTTATTACCATTTTATTCTACCTTTAACATGAATTGCTGGTGGGGTTTTTTGATGTGGCGATGATGAACTTTACATTTTTCTCTGTAAGTTACGTACGCTAGAAAAAATTATCATGTCACAATTGCTTTAAGTTGAATTTCCATTACATTTCAAAAACTAAACGAATATTTTCAATACAATTGGCGCATCCATGCATTAAGCTATTAGTTTGACAATCCATGAGTTAGCAGACAGTTTGGACATTGATTTAAATAACATTTAGTCAAATCAATGGTCAGGATATTTACACCTCGTCGATGTCTAAACTAGTTGTATAAAATCGTTGTACAAGTAGTTTTAACTCTTTTATTATTGAGGAAATGTTTAAGAAGGACCAAGTTGGCCTTCTTCATTTTGATACTCCATCACATAACAGTTATTTCTTCCTCAAGCCGGCTTATAAGTTGGCCTCCTTGAATAGAGCCAGCTCCGAAAACGAAGAATTGATCATTTATTTAGAAGTGTTTCCATGAAAACCTAATTTAAAATAACTAAAATTTAAAAGAATTTGAAATAAACTAAATGACAAAAATAGCACAAAAACTTTAAAAGCATTTTTCGAGTCCTAAACGAACTCGGATGACTAAAATCCATCATATATCACAGCACGGCAGTACGTTCAGTTCGGCTCGTTGTTCTCCTTCCGAAAATATATTATGAGCCCAAATCGGAACCCAAACACCAAATATGCATACTTTACCATTTTTTCCCTTTTCTATCCAACCATTCTTCAATCTATTCAGGCATCTATTCTACATCATGGCGGCTTGGCTCAACTCAACTCAACCAATTTAACACTCCCACCTTCATGTTCTCCTCACCCAAGGGATGAAAGGGGCAGGCAGAGATGAGATGACGCAAGGGTAGTGATGCTATCAAAATCGCACATCTTAATTTTCAAGCTTGACGACTGAGAATGAGCACGAACAAGATCTTTCAATATCCAAAACAAATGTATCGATGTGTGTTCTCGTCGCCTCTCTGATGCTTAAGTTAGAAAGAGAACATGAAGAGAATATATGCTGAAGATTGTGTGTAATAGAATGTACCTTGATAATGGTGGAGAATGATGCATTTATAGAGATAGGTGGTAGACTCCTAGTATGACTGCAACGTTAAGACCCCTAAGAGTCTTTGTGCAATTGGACGTCGTACTTGAGTTGACTTGGTGTTCTCCCAATGTTTGGATAATGATGGAACTCTGGTGTCTCAATACAATTAGGGTGAGGGAGCATACTACTGATGGGGCTCTATCTTTATCGGGATTGGGTAAGGATTCACACATGGAAGGGCTCTGGAGGACTAAGAGGATTCGAACCCGATGTTATGCTTGCATTAATGTATCCCAAGGAGCTCATGGTCGGAAAAGGCCGAAATCGAGGAAAACTCCTCGGGTTTGGCGCTCGGGCCCACTACCAATATTGGGCTCATCAAGTAGGGTGGAGGTTTAGGTTGGGGATGGGGCGAAGAGGGGATGAATGTGATGAAGACCTTTTATAATGACAGTTGAAAATTGCGTTTCTTTTGGAGGTGGCTTGTTCTTCATTTTTGAAACAGTGAACTTTAAAAAAGAATGTCATGTTTATCACATTTTAATTTTATCATTTTGTTTTCAAGAATGTATGAAGCATTTAATTCAAGTAATGATACTATCATGCTGTCCTTTCCTAAAAAATCCATTCAGTAATTGTTGTTTATGAATTTCCAATATTTTTATTAATTGTTCTCTAAGTCTCCATAGTATATTTAATTAGTTCGTCTATTAACCAAAGTAATGATACCGCACCAAGATGTCCGGCTTCTTGTATGACATATAGGGTCCGTTTGTCAAAAAATTTGCTTCTTCAAAAAGAGTAAAGTCCTTGGAAAAGCTATTTTAAATCAATTTTTTTTCTAAAAAGTCTTCTAATCAGACAAAATACTTTTAAAAAATCGTCGATTTGGCCTCCATTAAAAGAAAAAAAAACGTATTTTCATTCCCTGCAATTGTGGGTTCGCACTGATAGAATTTGTTGGAAAGTGGTGAGCAGCACATAACTATGTCGACTTATGGAGGATGATGTGGCAGTTCAAAAATTAGTAAATTCCAATTTCACCCTTGCAGTACATTATGCCCACGAGTTGCTTGTACGGATTTATTTTGGGGGAAAAAAAAACCCAAGGGTAAATATGACCAATTGGGTTTAAATGGCATCAATGATGATGTCCATCTCTCCTAACAAATGCGCCGTGCAAGATGAATTTTTTAATATTAAAATTACTGTTGTAAAATGTAATGGCTCATTAAAACTCATTTTAAGGATCAAACACTAGCTTAGCATTTAACAGAAGTATTACATACTACCGAAATAACAGATATTCTCATTCCTACAGAAAGGACCAGAAGTAGATGACTCTTGGTGACTAACTCCATAAATACAATCTGATAACTCAAACCAAATGAAGTGAGCAAGAAGTTGATTGTAGGATTTTGGGGGGGACGCTCCAGCCCTGTGGCTGCTCGGGATAATCTCGGTGCAACTTAGCTGACATGTCGACCACCGCAACATAGTAAAACCCCCATCATTACGAGACTTGTGAACCAAAACCTAAATGGAATCCCAGCAATACAACTGGTTCCTAATCGATTCCCACCCGATACTACGCTTTCATGTGCCGGAGTAGATTTCACTGTGGCAGATATAACCAACGATGTGCAATCTGATGAATGACAAGGAGGGTTCACGCTCCGCTGTTGCGTGTTTTGAGGGTGGAAAAATGTGTATGCTTGTGGCGAGAGGGCCATGGGACTCTCATTCTTGAGCCCGTGAGCTCGATCATCAGCTCTTGTAAGGGAGAGCAATGAAAGAATGACAAAGAGCACCAAAGGAGTCATTTTGGGGAGTTAAGTTTTCTGTGTTTGCAAATCTGGTGTGCAGACAATAGGGAAATGGGCTTGCATTTATAGGTTGTAATGTGGTTGTTGCTTGAATTTGAATCTTGGTCTATGAGGTGGCATAGAGGGCGTGCTAATTATACAATTGCTTAGGCAGTGTTATGAAGTTGTCTCCAAAACTGGTCCTAACAATTATGTTCTTTCTATTTGTGTAGCTCGACACTCGAAAATTTTAGAAGTCATTACTTTAACTACAACGAATTTATGTACCTAATGCTTAGCTAGTAATTGAAGTGAAGTCTAATAAAATTACTTGAATGAGTTGAGCACAAGCTTATTCTAAAGAGTGTTTTTGCAACTCGACTAAGACACATATAGTATTGGATTCGATAACATATAGATTCACACTATTCATTCTTGCCTTCATTGGTACGTTGAATTTGAGGACGGATTTTTGTGGTTAGCTCACCCCTGTGGGATCCCTGCCATTGTAGCATTTGTTGCCCGGAGCATATGATGACTAGACGTCATCCTCACCTTCCTTCAACATACCACCAATGGTCTGTTCAGGTTTCAAAATGTTAATTTTTATAATCGTCTTTGTTCTTATTTTGTCTAACTAGTGGTGATCTCGTGCCCACCTTGGACAGGAGATCAAACCCGTTTGTCTAAAATATCATACATGTTTAAGAACTATCATAATTATCAATTCTTCACTAATTATCCTTTACCTAGGGAAAGCAACAAAAGGTACGTAGTCAGTGTGTTTGCTTAGCTTAACGGGGCAGCAAAGGGTCATCACATCTACTTTTGATGAATGTAATTATATGTATGTCACTTATTTTCTACATTATTGCAAATGCTCAAACGCATGCTAAACTATAAATCAATGCATACTCACCCCCCACCTCATCCCACCCACACCCCAAGGAAAATATGGTATTATTAATATCATGTTGTTCACCGCGCTCCCATTTTAACTATTCTTTTTGTGGGAGATTCAACTGAGTGTGACTCATAAATATTTCACAAGTTACAAGATGATGCACCGATGGACCTCTAAAGTCACAAGACTAGAACATGACTATTCATGTACAAGATAGTGAACCATCTGAACTTTCTTTATCTCACTTTAAATAGGTCATTGACTCATTTATAGTTTGAGAGATTGTGAGAATTAAAAAATAAAATAAAATGTGTGTGTGTGTGTGTGTGAGATAAAATCTGTTATTTATTCCTTTTGATAGATTTATTTATTTTTTGGGTGAGATTGGATAAGTTTTCAGGATGGATACAGTATAAAAAACATGAATAAAATGCAATTCGAGGCTAAAAATTTTGCATGAATTAATTAAATAAGAAAAGTAATGATGCTTTCATGTATAAATGGTAAAAGAAATTATGGCTTTAATTAAACAATAAAAGTAATGATAACAGTTATCATAGAAAATCGAAATATATTCTTGTATGAAATAAATATTACGAGACAATTTGAATTTACTTGATTATAAACTAATTAAGATATAATTAAATTACAATTATTTAACAAAAGTGGTAAAAACAATGATGACGTTAATATAAAATAATAAAACTAATGATGAATAGTTATCGTAGTGAATTATTGTTGAAAACTTATTTAACATGCCCAACGAAAAATAAATGATTTTTCAATTTCCACCAAATATTTGCTTTGTGCTTAGAGAGAAATTGTGATAGAAATTATACTTTTGATAAATTCTGCAAACTCTTTTGTAGAGATGGCAAATGAGCCGAGCGGCTCGTCAACTCGACTGCTCGACTCGTGAAAACACAAGCCACGAGCCGCTTGGGCTCGTCATAAATTCTGCAAACTCTTTTGTAGAAATGGCAAATGGGCCAAACGGCTCGTCAACTCCACCCCTCGGCTCGTGAAAACACAAGCCACGAGCCGCTTGGACTCGTCCGCTTGGACTCGTCAAATGACGAGCCCGAGCACGAGCCCGTGGGCTCGTAAAAAACTGAACCAAAATTTTAAAAAAACGTAAAAAAAATGAAAAAGCTCGTGAGCTCGCGGCTCGACTCGTCGGCTCGTGAGCTCACGAGCTTGTGGGCCGAGTCGAGCTCGCTCACGAGCAAACGAGCCACAAGCCGACTCGGCTGGTGTCTCATGAGCCCACGAGCTCGTGGGTTTATGGGTTGAGCGGGCTCGGCTCAGCCCATTGACATCTCTACTCTTTTGCTAAATTTCGTACACGAATAATCACGAATTGCAAATCACAGCTGTCCAATTATTCAGCCTCCAATGAAAATTCACACAGAAAACAAGAATGAGAGAAAATTATGGTTTCTGTTCATTTTCTGAAACCCTGCTGTCTTATTAATATAAGTCCAAGTGGGTTTGGCCCGCCTCTTAAACTTAACTCGATCCAATATTTAGTTAATCTAATTATTAATTAATTAATTCGGGTCTATTAACAAACAAATCAATTAATTAATTGTCCAATACTTGTTAATTAATTAATTGTTGAATCTCATTCTTCTGGTTCTCCTTTTGTGTATGACACATCAAGTTCCCGATCACGATGTCTAACGAAGTATATTATTATTTTAATCTAATTAAAATCAATAAATTAAAATACCTCTTTTAATTTATCAAAAATTCGCATTCGTCATCCCAAGTGACATATAGCAATGTATCGGGGTAATACACGTGACGAAAAATATCACATGGTATGACAAAATCAAATTAGTTCGGTTACCCTGAAACTATAATTCATTCGTCAATATGATCCTATCAATTATGAGATATGAATATGTGTCAATCTCAATTATCGATCATGTCTTTATCTCATTATTAAGTCAATATTATAAGTATAATTGGTTTTCGACTTATAAGTATAATTGGTCAAGGATTTCATTATCGATTTAACTAATAAAATGTAGATCATAATCTCTTACTATCTAAGAGTGATGAATCATCTATTGATCATTCACAACTTTCATACGATTATTGACATACCTGAACGATGTCGTATTAGCGACACTTGACAGAGCAACATCAAATATCACCAAAGTATGATTGTCCTCATATAAAGTACTATGATGATCTTAAGTCAAATGGACAATTCCACTACCGACAGAACGTTAGAGATTAACCACTGACACTCAAATAGTTATCCATGTGGAATCTCACAGCGGGTCTCCAATATTTTGTTTTATAACAAAATATCAACGTGTTCATTCAAGTGTCACCACACTTTAGCTTACGAGATCAATTACTTACCTCACAAGTAAGAAATGCCACACGTGATAGTCTATTCATAATAATGATATTCATATCTCGTTATTACATATAACCACAAACGATTTAAGATTCAGTTATATATAATTTGTATTCACAATCACAATTTCTCGTGATTAACAAATCACAAAAACTTGAATATACGGATTCTATTATTTAATTTATTAGAATATTAATTTAATTAAATAGTAGATCTTACCATAAATATGTATCGATTATATATATATATTAAAATTGTTTATATCCAAAGTTGATTGGATTTAGGACATAACACTTATGACACACCGTTCTTGAATGAAATAAGAAATAAGGTGATAATATTAACTAAAATTTGATTATAAATTATTTAAGACATAATTAATTTATAATTATTTGCTCGGATTATTGGAAAAAAACACTGGAAAATATATATATGGACTATAGTGTAAAGATCTACCCAACTTGCACGACTCTACATTAGTCTTAATATGCATTAACTTGTCGTAGATTTGTTGGAGTAGGTTTATTCTATACAAATATAAGTCTAGCACAATTGTCCTTACTTAGTACTTTTATAGTGTTAAGATTGCTCATAGTTAAATTTATAAATATCGTAAATACAAATATCAAATTTGTTATAAAAGAGAGAAAATGAGAAAAGCGAATAAAAGTCAATAGACTTCTGTGTATAATAATGAGAACCAAAGCCCTATATTTATAGAGCAGCAATAAGGATACATATGATAATAATATCTAGGACTGCAGGGGTACAAGTGTCATTCACATTAAACCCTAATTTACTTTCCTTTTACAATACTCCCCTTTGAATGATACATTACAAAATATTTGTCTCGTTAGAACCTTGTTTGATAAAAATTCAATGGGACAAAAAAAAACAAACGAAGGAAAACGAGTACAGTTATTTTGAAGTATTAAATATAAATGTTGTCTTATTAAAACGTTACTAGAAAAATCCAGTAGGATAAAACCTAAGCGAAGGAAAAAGAGTACAACTACTTTCCCTGATGTTGATCACTGCAAATCTTTGAGTCGACGCATTCCAATCTCTTGAACCAATTTCTTGAATGTAGATGTTGGCAGTACTTTTGTAATAAATCATTCACATTGTCACTTGAACGAATTTGTTGAATATTGATGCCGTCATTTTCTGAAGCTCGTGTGTATAAAAGAATTTTGGAGAAATATGCTTTGTCATGTCACCTTTGATATAACATCATTTGAGTTGTGCAATACAAGTAGTATTATCTTAATACAAAATTGTTGGACCATCTTTTGTTGAAACTAATCCACATGATACTTGGATATGATGGATCATGTTCCTCAACCACACACATTATTGGCATGCTTCATGGATTGCAATAATTTTAGAATGATTTGAGGATGATGCTGTCAATGATTGCTTCACATATCTCCATGATGTAGTTGTTCCTCCATGTGTAAACACGAATCCTATTTGTGATTTAGTTTTATGTGGGTCAAAGAGATAATCAGCATCTGCATATCCCACTAAAGCTGATCCCGACTTTTGAGAATAAAATAATCTCAAATCAATAGTACCCTTTAGGTAACGAAAAATATGTTTTAACATCATTCCAATGTCTTTATGTTGGTGTAGATATCTTACAAAAAGATTTACAGAAAAAGCTATGGCGAGTCAAGTATAATTTGCAAGATAAGGTAATGCTCCAATTGCACTAAGATATAATACTTTAGGACCAAGAATCTTTTCTCCATCTTCAAGTGGACGAAAATGATCATTTTTTATATCAAGTAATCGAACAATCATATGTGATGTCAATGGATGTGCATTATTCATATAAAATCGTTTTAAGACTTTTTTTTGTATATGTAGATTGATGAACAAATAATCCTTCTGGTAAATGTTCAATTTGCAACCCGAGACACAATTTGGTTTTTCCCAAATTTTTCATCTCAAATTCATTTTTCAAATAATCGGCAGTTTTGTTGAGCTCTTTAGAAGCTCCAATTAAGTTTAAGTCATCAACATAAACTGCCACAATTGCAAATCCAATATTCATTTTCTTTATGAAAACACATGGGCATACATCATCATTTTTATAGCCTTCTTTCAACAAATATTCGCTAAGGCGATTACATCACATGCGTCCGAATTGTTTCAATCTATATAATAATCTTTACAATTTAATTAAGAACATGGTTCTCAGGCATGTATCATTTGTTTCTCGCACTTTAAGTCTTTCAGGGACTTTCATATATATATCAATATCTAGTTAACCATACAAATTTGCAGTCACTACATCCATAAGGCGCATATCAAGCTTTTGCGATATGGTCAAACTAATTAAAAATCTAAAAGTGATGGTGTCCATTACGGGAGAATATATTTCCTCATAATCAATTCCTGATCTTTGTGAGAAACCTTGAGTTACGAGTTGGGTCTTGTATCTTGTAAATTTATTATTTTTATTTCTCTTTCGTACAAAAATTCATTTGTATCCAACAAAGATTACATTTTCAGGTGTTCGAACTATATGTCGAAACACTTTTTGTTTATCGAATTCAATTCCGTCTGTATAGCTTCTTTTCACTTTGGTCAATCATTTCTATTTTGATAGTTTTTAACAGACAGTGGTCATAATCCTCATCTTGCATAATATCAAGAGCCACATTAAAGACAAAAATATTATCTTAACATTATTTCACTGCCATAATTTATGAGATAACATATAATTTATTGAAATCTCATTATTTCCGGATACTTGTGATTACATCCACCACATGATAATTTATTTATTTACACAAGTTTTTGCAAAATTCATTATGAAAAGTCGTACATTTCATATTACGACTTTACTTTTTCTATATTCATTTCGCGTAAGTATATACATTTAGGTGTTCAGACTATAAATCCCTAAATTTTAGGTTTCTCTAGTAAGTTCAATTTTACCAAGATCGAGTATAGAAACTTCAGGTTTCTCTAATAGATTTTAGTCTGATCATGTTGTTTTATTTGACCATTTATTTTTTCGATCGATATATTTCAACGAGTTTATTTCGATTTTTCGTTATTCATAATATGATGCAGTACATCATGTGTAAAAGTGTTGTCGACAATTGTTTCTTATCTTTTTCGATTCTATTTCTTTTTCCATGATGACAAAACTTATTGAGATATCTCAATTTTCATTATTTCAGGTACCTGAACCTCTTCTGGTGTTTTATAATATGTTATATCTAAACGCTCACTAAAATATATATACCTCTTTAATAAGACAATCTTTACCAATTGCTCCATTTTTCGTTTGAAGGATTTTGTAATAGAATCAAATATTATCATGCTTCAAGCGTGTCATAAATTTATCAAATATAATATTAACGAATTGTCCTTCCAGGAGTCAATTCGAGTTGGAGCATTTAAAACTGATGTGTGAGATTGTTAATATCTTTGGTCAGTAAATACATCTAAATAAATTATCTTTCGAACTTCTGTTCGAATTGTCTTTTGCGATGATTTAGATATTGCTGCATTTGTATATTATTTTCAGTTTATTAATTCTTTCCCCTAATGCTGAGAGAACTGTCAAATCAAATTGACAATCATTTTTACAAATATCATCCATTTGGAATAAGGATTCATACTACCCATTTATTCTCAGCATTTTTTTTACTTTTCATCTCAGTGCATTGTGGTGGATTAATTTTACATATACAGCACTATCGAAATAATTTAATGGAAAAATTATACTTTGACCATAAGTCAAGTTATAACTAGGAAAACTATGATGTTGACATGATGTGTAATGGTTTTCCCTAAACTGAAATGAGAAGTATTTTGTTCTCAATTAAATTAATTGAAGACGTTTAACAAACAATAATGTTAAATCATTTATCGACATCTCAACTAACATTTATTAAAAAGTTGAGATTTAGGATTATTGGTATTAAAAAGACACATTGTCTTAATTGTATAATCTGAAAATTATGCTCATAATTTGAGTATCACTTTCGCAACCTTCAAGTTACGAATACCATGTAATCATCTAATATTTGTATCAAATCTATTAGATACAAATAATATCTAGATGGTCAACGTGGAGGGTGACGGGGCCCCATATATCATCCTAATTAATTTTCAGAAATATAGGGAATTCAATCATTATTTAACTAGTAACAATCAATGACAAATTTGCAATAAAGAGAACAAACATCAAATATGATTTCGTTGGATTGAAGAATCTTCCAGTTCTTCATTGAATATCCATTTGAATATTTAATTTCACATCATTATTGATCTAGTGATGGTGCAACTGGTCATGCCAAACAATAAAGTCAAATTGAAATTCTAGTTTAATATAAGATATAATTCAATTATTTAATTTCGAAGAATATGATTAAACATTATATAATCATATATCATTCAAGTAATCAAACTAATCAATATCATCATGACGTTAATTACATGTTGTCCATCAGGGATAAACATGAATTCAAAATTATACATTCTTCGAAACATGAGCTATTTCGAGAGCACGTTGTATTTATTATTGTTCATTCAAAAACAATAGTTAATATTCTTCTGAAATATTGAAAATTATAATTCATACTTTTCAGGATTAGGTAATATTCTTCTGAAATATTAATTATGATATTGTGCAATTTCAGTAACAACAATGAATTATTATTATTATGAAACATTTGCTCTTCGGGAGCCATATATTTGCTTCTTCAAGAGTAATATCAATATTCTTCTGAAATATTGGAATCAGGGTGTCATTCTCTTCAAAAGCAATAACTAATACTATTTGAAATAATAAATTGTATAAGAATTTATTTTTCACGAGTTAAAACACAATTTATTTTATTTAATTATGCTCTTCGGGAGCAAATAAAATCTAACTAGAATATTAATAATTGTGTGCTACTTCAGGAGCAACAATATTTGTAATAGACAAATCTGCAATTAATATTCTTTTAAAATATTAAATATAATGTTGTGCTATTTCAAGAGCAACAACAATTTATGTACTCATTAGAAGCAAAAATATAAAACTTTAGATCTTATAAATTTATGCTATTTGAGAGGAAGTAATACTTTAATACAATTTAAATATTTACAGTGTTACGCTTCTTCAAGAGCAATATATCAATATTTTTCTGTAATATTGAAAAATATAATTTATGCTCTTCAAGAGCAAGTAATATTCTTCAAGAATATTAATTATAATGTTGTGTTACTTCAGGAGTAACAACAAATTATTTATAATAGACAAGTTTACGATTAATATTCTTTTGGAATATTAATTATAAAGCGATGCTACTTCAAGAACAACAATATAATAGATTATCAATTTAAAATTTATGAAAGAACATGTAAAAGAATTTAATCAAGTTAAATACATGAAGAATATTCAATAATCATCGTAAAAAATTTAATGCAAAAAATACACGAATTAAAGTATGAATTATTATATGTACATACAAACATTAATTAAAACAGATTATTCATTTAATGTTTGATAAAAAAAATTCATACGAGTAATGATAGAGAGACAACACAAAAGTTGGACAGAAATTGGTATGAAAAAAATTCATTACAGTGGTACTAGGATTTAGGGACGGACCCAAACCATTTGTCTTGTGGGGTCAAAAATAAGAATTCAGAAATATTTAGAATTACATATTATTAACGAAAATAAGTCAATACGCTATTACAATTGTAGCATATGCGTTTTCATACTCTGAAAACGTCGTATAATTACATCGTTATCAACCACACTCGAACATACAGATTTTCGTTTAAAATATTTCTTCGTGCCTTTTAAAAAACAAATTCAATACATAAATAAACAAATAAATATCATATCTCATTTTTCATCAAAAAATAACATTAAATAATAAACAACAATTACTTTTACAAACAATTCTATTTTAAATCACTAAGATAGACAAACTGACAAAACATTACTTACTGAGATTGGATTATTTTAATATTTCACTACAATATTTCCAATTTCTCAAATCCAAAGTAGTGAACTATCAACTACCAAATTTCAAATACATTTTAGAAATTAGAAAAATCAGTAACTATATGCTCGAATTAGCTTCAATTCAATTGAAAATCCAATAACTAAATTAATTGAAAAATGGATTGAAGATGAGAGACGAATTCACCATGCGTAGCCGCATAAGTAGCGTACGTATGAGAAAATTAGGGATTTCAGATTATTGATCTGAGAATATTAAAGCCACTGCCTTAGTTGGTGTATAGTATAATTGGACTTGAGCTTGTGAGTTGTGGATTGGGCTGCTCTTGAGTAAGTGTGAGGTTAAAATTGTGAGGTCATTTGACCCCACATGACCCATGTGGGTCCGCCCATGCTAGGATTGATACAAGTTTATTGAAAAAAGTTGAAAAAAAATATGTTTGTCAGCTCCGTATCAATTCTTCATGCCCAAATTCTGTATCAATTCTTCAATAAACAAATTGTACAAGTTCTACGGATTATCGAAGAAGTATATGTTATATGAGAAAAAAAATCGCATGTTACCAAATTAATTTTGGTACACGTGAAAGATGATTGTGTTTAGAAAAAAGAATTACTGCATTCTCTAAACTTTGAAAAAAAATTCATACTGATAACGTGTTGTGAAAAAAAGAAAAAGATAAGAGAGAATAAAAGTCAATAGACTTCTGTGTATAATAATGAAAACCAAAGCCCTATATTTAGAGGGCAGCAATAGGGATACATATGGTAATAATATCTAAGACTGCAAGAGTACAAGTATCATTCACATTAAACCCTAATTTACTTTTCTTTTACAACAAAATTCATATTATTCAATTATTTTTAACTCCCAAGTGTAAATCTTTATAAGTATTCCAGCACCACTCAAAGAGGAAAATTACCGAGCCTCTTGTTTGGTACAGATTAAAATTCAGATTTTAATCAAAATCAAAATCAATAATTAATTTTAACCACATATTTCATTAGTTCCACAACTTTTCAACCACACATTTCATCAATTTTTATCAAAATCTACTAAAAACTTGATTTTAATCCCCATCAAACTGGGGCTGATTGTTTTTTTGCAACCCATAGATAGCACAGTCGCTGCTACTCTCCTCGATACACACATGCTCTTTATTAGAGATGGCAACGGGGCGGATTCGAGGCGGGACACCCCTACCCCGCCCCTTCTCCATCTCGCCCTGCGCTTTAGATGGGACGGTGTGAGGCGTAAGCTTGCCTCGTTTATTTTTATTTTTTCAAAAAAAATCAGTTAACTAATTTTTTTATTTTTCGTTAATTTTTTTTTATTTTTCGCCCCACCATTGGGTTGGATTTTTTTCGCCCCCTTGGGAACGGAGCGGAAACAGTGGCGGATTCAGGATTTTGATTTAGCACGGTCGACCGTGTTGACTGTAGACCGTTGACAGCAATAAAATATTAAGAGCTTCGTTTGATGCCATTTTTTGCCCAAAAAAGTATTTTGGAATGGTGATTTGATGGAAAATTGATGGTTAAAAATAAGGGGAAACCGGGACTTTGCATGTTAAAAAAAGAATGTCCAACCACCTCAACTACTTCAATGCTTACAAATAAAATGAATGATCAGTTATATAATCTAATTATCTCGTTCATTGTCAACAACAAAAAAATTGCCTCCGACGAATCCAGCACGCAGAGACGGAGCTAGGGGGGTCACCCCCCCCAACATTGTCTGCGGTACACTATTTCTAGTTAATTTGTAATGTATTTTTCAATTCCCCCCCTCCCCCCCAAGATTTTTTCTCGCCCCAAAAATTTTGAAATTTTTTATTTTTTCCATTAATAAATATTGAGTAAATAACTTACATTTTAAAATTCAACATAAAAAAATCTTAGATCTAAACAAAAGATCTAATAGTTACTTAAATAAATCAATAGCCCAAATCCAATCCAAAACCTAAGTTCCCAATTCTCAAGCCCAACTAATTAAAACCCATTTCCAACCTGGTTTATGCATAATGCATGTTTTGTTGTTCTGAATATTTGAATTTAAGAATTAAGTAGAGTAGTTGCTGTTAGTTGTGTAATTGTAGTTATTGAATATTTGAATTTAAGAATTAAGTAGTAGGATAGTCAGTAGTGATTGATTGAATTTCAATACTATTTTGGTACTCAAAATCATGTTTTCAATTATCTTAGTTAACAAAAAAAAAATTCGGGGGCCGCCCCACCGTATTTTCGCCCCCCCCCCCCCCCCCCCCAACTTCAAAACCTGGCTACGTCCCTGCCAACACGGGCGGCTGCCAGAGCTCGCCGGTGCTGGGTCCGCCGCTAGACAGGAAAAGGGTGTTTTTTGCCATCACTATTTATTTTCTGGCCTCGTGGCCTTATCCCTTAAACCAAACTATATTTTATGTATTCTCCTCCACTGTCTCTATAAATATTTCTTAAAATATTTTTTTCTCTTGTTATTTTCTATCTCCCAATCTCACATGTTCGTAAATTTCTTTTTTTTATTTCCTTCAGATTGCAACTTCTCTCGCGTATGCACCATGCATTGTGTCGTTTTTTCCTTTAAAGACGGAGTTCACTGTACCATCTATTGGCTCCTTCACCAAGATGATGTGGAAGGCTTGCCTTAGGTTCATTAGGGTTTCGTAGGAGTTAAGAATTAAGATGATCCTTAGGCTCTCCTTTGCCTTCGTAGAAAATCACCTTCATGGTAAAGTTCAAGATGAGCAGGTCTCTCTGTATAACATTGAGAATGGGTTGTCATTATTGAGAGCAAAAGGAAAAGAACTGTGACTGATGTTATTGAATGAAATGAACTTTACATGTTGGTATAAATAGGCAGCTCAATAACAAACAAATTACAAAAATCTATACAAAGTTGACACGTGGATGATTAACTACCCTAACAACAAACTAACGTCCAGCTATGTAACTAATTTTGTAGCTGCTTCTGCTTTCCATATACTCTGTTACGTCCCCTCAAGATGGACTATGGGGGTTAACAATGTCCATCTTGGACATCAATGGAAATAGAGAAGTGGCTGGCGAAGTCTTAGTGAATATGTCAACAAGTTAATACTAAGTACGAACAGGAAGTGGCTTGACAAAGCCATCGGTGATCTTGTTTCGAACGAAGTGGCAATCCAATTTTATATGCTTGGTTCTCTCATGGAATATAGGATTGGTAGTGATATGTATGGCCGCTTAATTGCCACAAAATATTAAAGCAGGTGCAGGAAGAGACATGAAGGTCATGAAGCAATTGTTGAATCCAGATAAGCTCACTGGTAGCTGAAGCCAAGGCTTGATATTCTGACTTAAGAGAAGATCAAGATAAAGTGCTTTGTTTCTTTGCTTTCCAATATACCAAAGAATCGCCAAGGAAGATACAAAATCCCGTAACTGATTTTCTTATGTCCAGACAGGAACCCTAATCACTGGAAAGATGATTAGGCTGAAAATAGAAGGCCTTGCCTTGGAGTTGCTTTGAGATATTGTAAAAGATGATGAGCAGTGTTGAATTTAGAGGGAGTAGCAGAAAAGATGATGAACAGTTGTTTTATTGATATTGTTCTTATTTACAAATGGGAACAATAACTGCTTATGTAGCAAAATAAACTAATGGTTGCATATCTCCCATTCTAACGTTTGCCTGTTGTACAATCTTAAAATGGTAAAAGTAGAGTAGCTTCTTTCTCTGAACATAGCTGCTTTTTTTTCCTAAAATAGCCTGTGATGAACTTGCCCCTCAAAGGGTCCGAGGCTTTTATTTTTCTTAATTCTTTCTTAACTTATCTTGTTTCTTAATACTCCCCCTCAAGTTGGGTTCAAATAAATTGATTGATCCCAACTTGCCAAGAATGTTTGGATGACTAGCTTTGTCGAGTGTCTTTGTATAGATGTCCGCCAATTGTTCTTTGCTTCTGACAAATGGGGTTTCTATTTCTCCGGACTGCACTTTTTCTCTGACAAGACTTCGATGTGTTTCGTCCTCTTATGAAAGACTGGATTGGATGCAATATGTCGCGCGACTTGATTGTCGCAGTACATTTTCATGGTTCTTGTGTGCTTTATCTTCGTATCGCTAAGTAGTTGCTTGATCCAAATGAGCTCATTTGCTGTCAATGCTATGGCACGAATACTCTGCTTCTGCACTCGACCTTGCCACAACATTCTACTTTTTGCTCTTCCAAGTGACCAAGTTGCCACCTATAAAGATACAAAAGCCCGTGGTTGATTTTCTATCGCAGCTCCCAACCCAATCTATATCAGAAAAACCAACCACGTCATTAGAATTATTTTTCCTCATCCAAATTCCTTAATGTGGAGTGCCTTTAAGGTATCTCAGCATCTTATCAATTGCACTCAAGTGAATGGTACGCAGAGCATGCATAAATTGGCTTACAACACTCACTGCGAATGCAATGTCATGTTTGGTAACCGTAAGATAAATTAGTTTTCCTACCAACCTTCAATATTGTCCTATGTCAGGTAGTAGTTCACCATTTTCTGGCCCAAGTTTAACATTGGTCTCCATTAGGGTACCGACTGGTTTAGCTCCTAGCTTACCAGTCTCTTTTAGCAATCAAGGACATACTTTCTTTAGGATAGAAATAAGCCTTTGCTAGAGTGAGCTATTTCTATTCCAAGAAATTATGAGAGTTTTCCAAGATCTTAGATATTAAATTCGTCTTTCAAGTATTGTTTGGCCCTTTTAATTTCTTCATTATTATTTCCAATAATGATAATGTCATTTACATAGATCAGAATAATAGTGATAGTATTTTGTGAATGTTTGACAAACATAGATAAATCGGCTGTGATTTTAATAAGATTATTTTTCAAAAGAGAAAAACTTAGCTTGGCATACCATGCTCTTGAAGATTGTTTTAGGTCGTAAATTGACTTCTTTAGCTTATACACCAACGATGGATCTGATGTATTTTTATAGCCCGGAGGAAGAGTCATGTAGACTTCTTCTTCTAGGATTCCTTGAAGGAATGCATTTTTTACGTCCGTTTAAAACAAATTCCATCCTAGTTGGTAGCTACCGATAACAAAATTCTAATCGTGCTCATTTTTGCTACCGGTGCAAAGATCTCTTGGTAGTCAATGACATATGTTTGGGTAAGTCCTTTGGCTACTAACCTAGCCTTATACCTTTCAATCGTACCATCACTATTGTATTTAATTTTATATACCCATCTACAACCTACGGGTTTTTTCTAAGCTTACATGTAACCTTGTTTCAATTATCAAATTAACCAAGGATTTAAATTGTGTGGCTCAATTCTATAATTTCAATTATCAAATTACATGCGTGGGATCTAGATTAGTTGGGATGGGATGAGAGAAAAGTTCCTTTTAAATAAATAAATGAAAAGGAAATGAGAGAGAACTTTTTAGAAGGGAAGTAAGAAAACTCGAAAGAGAAAAACCACAATCTGAAAATTTAGAGATCAGCATGTTTCGGTTGCCTGCTAATTTATCAAAAAACAACTCGTTCACTCATCGTTGGTCTAGTTCTTTCCTGATGTAGAACTTACATTGCCCGGTGTTGGTGGAGATTTTCAGTCTTCAATGAACTTATGGAAAAAAAACTTCAAGAAGTTCCTTAGTGGTTAGAAAATTTGAGAATCTCACTCTGTGATCGACTTTGCCCTTTATGAATGGCTTGGATAATTGTCTACTATGTATTATTGTGAACAACTCTTCAATCATCTTGAATACACATGTGGTGCATGATGTCCATCTAAACTAATTGTGGAACTTGGGATCATTGCATTTTTCTTCACTCAGCAATTTTTGTTACTTTTTGATACTGTTGCAATTTTTTCATTTTTCTTGATGTAGGTTTTCTGCGTTGGAACCAAACCAGGCTTATGTGGAATGGAAGTAAGAAGTCTCAGAGCAAAGGAAAAGCTAAGATACTAGTTATTATGTGTATGTTATGGGATTGTATAGTTGAGAAAGATGGTTGGTGATTCATTTTCTCTCTCAATGTCCAGTTTTTTCATGATATTGAGCCTGTATAAAAAGGTTGGATGTACAGTTTCTAATAGGGAAGGGTGTGAAAAGAGAGAAACTTTAGTACAAATTGTTTGTCTAGAATCCTATGTTGTATTGATAGGTTGTGATGTATCACATTTTAATATTGTATTGATTCAAAAATTTATAATAAAATTATCAATTTTTATGCAATTCCAAAATTTATTCACAAAGTGTCATTTTCAATTTTGTGGGTCAATTATAAAAAAAATATCGTCTAAGGCAACGTTGGAAAAACGCTGCAAAAAGGTCTATCGCAACGTTGAAAAAACGCTGCAAAATGGGGTCTACCGCAACGTTTAAAAAACGCTACAAAAGGGGTCTACCGCAACGTTTAAAAAACGCTGCAAATGAGCTCTATCGCAACATTTAAAAAACGCTGTAAAAAGTCTTCCCTCAACGACAACACCAGCCTTCGCAACACTTGGAAAAACGCTGCAAAAGGGCTTTTGCAGCGTTTTTTTACCGCTGCAAAAGCCATTTTTTGGTGTAGTGAAAGTTTGAATAAAAGAGTATTTCCGCTTAAATTGGATAAAGAAGATTTTTGGTAACACTTGAAGTCTAAAAAAATGAAATAGATTTTGGGGCGTTACACCCATAACATGGTTGAGAATTAAAAAAAAAAAAAGGAAAAAAACCCGAAAACTTATTCTTTTTTTTTTAAAGTAGGCGGGTCGAGTTGGACGGGTTTATTCGATTTTTATGGGTTAACCTATAACCCGACCCGCATACACACTCAACTCACTCAACCCATGTAAAAACAACATAAAAATCGACCCAATCCGGTCGGGTTGGTTCTGATTGGACGATTCGATCGGGTTTTGTCCACCCCTAGCCATAGCCTCTCTCCAATGGCTGTATTTTATAGCCTCATGGTAGAATTGAGGCTCAACATTAGAAGACACATTTAATAGGTAAGCACAGTGTACATGTGAGAATGCTTTATAGGATAGATATTTGCTCAATGGATAAGAAGTGGTTTTGTCTAATAATGAGGGTGAGTTTGTCAATAGATTGCAGTGAAAATCTTGGTTCTTCTGGGAATGATTTGTATGGAGGAGTTGGAATTTGACTGCAAACTGCAAAGGTTTGTTGATAGACTAATTATTAGCATCATTGACAAAGGTGTTTTACACATCATGGATTGATTTAGAAGCAGAATCAATGTCCTGAGCAAGCTTATGCAAAACAATTTTGGGGAAATGATTGATTTGCTAATTATTGATGGATTGATTTTATCATCCGACTTTGAATTTGTGAGGAGGGCGAGATTGAACTTAGAGAAAAATATGATGCAGTTTCTTAGGAAGTGTTGGGAATCTTGGTGTGACAGTGTATGAGAAAACGAGGTATTATCCCATTATAGAAAATATATACGAAAAGAAATCACAATTCACGAGTATTTATATAATTATAGTACATACGCAATTTATATTAATAAAGACAGGCGAGGGTTTCACAAAATGGAGTTATATAGTGATTGAAAGATCCCTATTAAGTTTAAATAGATAATGGCATTATAGAATAAAATGTCCATGAGATGTACATAACTGGATTATAAGTTGGATGTATGGCCCCACTAGATGGGATTAACAAATTTTGGTCGATGTAACATGACTGACGCTGTTAGGGCATCAACAGATCATATCTCATCTCTCCTTCAAATTGATGTTATCTAAGCACTTGGATAAGTACATTTACATGTGTAAGACTCAGGCACCTCCAAGAAAAAACCAAGAAGGTAGGGGAGTTCATGATCGTACACGTTCCACTCAAGTCAAAAGGATCGTAGAGATAAAATGGGTGCATGAGTGACACAAGAGGAGTAATTTGGAGTTGAGGTTTATGTTTAAGAGAATTACCAATATTACAATTACATTCCAAGTGACACTATAGTGTGAGTATTTATATACATGAGAAATGAGCGAGGCTCTCTGGGTGATTGACACGTGGTCCAATCCCAACATCTCACAAGTCCGGCTTCATGGTGTCACCATATTGTGACCTAGACATCAATAGGTCTACGAGCCCACATAATGTCATAGACAAATAAAATAGATTTGACACTCAACATCAATCTGAAGTAAAGTTATCATATCAATCACATCTTACATGGCTCTATGTGTTAGAACTCACAAGCACAAGGCATCAAGGGTTGGAACTCAACTACCTCGGATATGGACACGTTGCACGGCTAGGATTGAGAGTTTAGCAATCTCCTAGAAGGAAGTTGACAACCCTTCAATGCTATTTTGCCTCAAATGCTTTTGTCATAGAAGCATTGGACCACGCCTACAACACCTCAGAAAAAATAATGTGCAAATGGGATGTGATATCGCCTCGGAGAGAATGATCATCGAGGTTATGGAATGTGGCACCATCGCCTCATAAAGTTCATGTATGACATGTCGTTTAGCTTCAACCACCATTATAAATTTATTAGCAAATCGTCATGTTACATTTATTAAATGCGAATCCTACACCCGACGAGGTTTATTTACATAAATTGGACCCTTATCTCTCGGTACATCACTGCCCCCATCTAGTGTCAATTTCATTAAAATAACTTATCTCCAAAAAATTATAAGGCTAAAAGTTCAAACAACTAAAGACTTAGCCCTTGTTTGATTCCCATTTTTGGGATAAAAGGTATTATAAAACAGTAGTTTTTTGAAGAATATATGGTGAAATAATAAAGAAAAGTTTTTGAAATGCGTATTTAATTATTTTATGGAAGAATTAATGTGTGTTTGAAAATGAGTATAAAAAATACATTCTTGAAAAAATGGGGCTTAAAAGCATATTCAAGAGGCTCGCTATACATAAAAAAATATCTTATGGATAATAATAATAATAAAGAGCGTATTTAAATTTAAGGAGTAATCGTTATACAGTCCAACGATACATTTTACTTAGGTTCTTCATTTTATTTTCTTCAAGAAACAGTTTATTGATTTTCTGTTATCTTTTATTTAACATATTTTTTTAGACATCAATGAACAGTCAATTCTAATATGCTATGAAGAATTTAAGAAGTAGATAGCATTAAAAAAAATGTAATTTAAAATATGTTTGGCAACCAATTTATATACTCATGAAATTTAAGAAGTGAAGAGTGGAGTATCACTTTATAAATTCCATTAAACATTAATTTCAATCACATTCATTCATACGTATTTATTATTTACACATTTCTTGAAACTCACTCCTCCTCTTTATAAATTGATTTATAAATTTGTCAATTGGAGGCTTTTAAATGCAATCATTATAGAATAAGAATAGAATTAAACACCATTTTTTATTTTAATTAAAATAAAAATTCTCCTTGAATTTACTTTTAAACATTTAAGTCTTTAAAATAAATAATATCTTGTATTTAACAAATGTTATGAAGATTTCTAACAACTCAAAATTAGGGAAAATGTTAAAAAGTCAAACCTAAAGACAAGATAAGGTGGATTAGCTGATCAACCACAAAATGACCTATCATGTTTTATTCTAAGAAATTCCATTATTATTTTGATTGATAAAAATCAAACATATATGTCAAGAAGCCACCTCATGATGCCTTTCAATTAGGAGTTGTTTTTATAAACTTGGTTGTGTCATATATCATGCATAATAAATAAGCAAGGGAGAGAGTGAGCACGAACGATTTACTTATTTATGAATAACAACATCAATACAGAAGCACTTAAAGTTGGAGAAATTACAATACCATTTAAATACATCCAAACCAAAAGGAAAAAGAAAATGATAGGGGTACAATTTAAAGAAACCCCATCTCCAGAGGGAGTTCATGTACAGTTTTCAAGGTTCTCTCCACTTTCATGCACTTGTGAGAAACAAATGCACATTTGTCTTAAGCATTGCTCCTGAAAGATCCCAATGCTTTAATGGCTGCTGCCCTTAGAATGTATTGGTGGTAGAATGCAGCAATGGCAGCTCCAATGAATGGTCCAACCCAGAAAATCCACTGCATATTTATTAAAATAAAAGTAACATATATTAGTCTAAAGAACACTGTCTAAAAGTTCAAGTTGCTAAACGGCAGATAAACTTATTTAAATTTCATATTCAACACGCCCTCGTTAATTTTTTTCTATTGAATATTCTACACATCTAGAAGACAAGACTTGAACTAATTAAAGAGGTAAAAGTGGCATACATGGTCATCCCAGGGCTTGTCTTTGTTGTAGATGACAGCAGCTCCAAAGCTCCTAGCAGGGTTGATGCCAGTTCCAGTAATGGGGATGGTGGCAAGGTGAACCATGAAAACAGCAAATCCAATGGGAAGTGGAGCCAAAACCTTCGTATATGTAAGATTTAAATCAATATTTTCAAATATATAATCCAAAATTTATCAGAGTTTGGGTTAGAAGACAAAATAAAAAAGTGCTTACAGGAACGTGGGAATCCCTGGCGCTCCTCTTAGGGTCAGTGGCTGAGAAGACAGTGTAAACCAAAACAAAGGTACCAATAATTTCAGCACCCAATCCAACACCTTTGTTGTACCCTGGAGCAAGTTCATTCGCTCCACCACCATACTGGTTGTAATAAGATTTTTGGAATGCTTTCACGAAACCCACACCACAGATTGCACCCAAACACTGTGCAACCATGTACATCACTGCTCTGATCAGTGACACCTTTCGTCCCAAGAACAGCCCGAATGTCACTGCTGGGTTAATATGTCCTCCTGTCACATTATCAAAAAATTTCTTAATTCACCAGTAAGTTACTTATCAAAATCTATAAGGAAAAAAGCTCGTTGAGACTCTTAAAACTGACCAGAGATACCGGCGGTGCAGTAAACAAGAATGAAAATCATGCCACCGAAAGCCCATGCAATACCGAGAATCCCGACGCCGCCGCACTGATCGCCGCCGTGAGCGGGGTCAATCTGGCTTTTGTATCCAATAACAGTCAAAACTGTGATGTAAAGGAACAGTAAAGTGGCTATGAACTCGGCAATAATTGCTCTGTAAAATGACCAGCTGCTTAGCTCGTCAAAATCAATGAGCGGCGCCGGTGGTGGATCATGGTAGTCCTTGGCGGAGAATTCCCCCGCCGGCTCCACGTGAGATTCGACGTCTTTCGTCATTGGCGAGTGTGTGTGTGTTTTGGGCCAAAGGTGGTATACTCAATACTGTGTAAAATGTTGTGATAGAGGGTTGGTATTTATGACTATTGTGGGATGAATAATTAATTAATTTTTATTATTAAAAATATAATTAAGTTAATGTAATAGCTAGCCGCCCAATACAAATTAATGAGGATTTCTTCGTTGCATGGTCCCACCTTTTGTCATCTGCGGGCTCTCTTCTTCTAATTTTATTTTTCTTAATTTTTGGTCGGTTTGGCTTTTGAGCATCATTGTATAAACAAAATAGTAAATTATCTTAACATGACCTTACTATTAAATTATAAAAATACTTTCAATTTTTTGAAGCTTATCTCCACCACACATATTCGTCTAGTCACTTTTTTTCTGAGCTATAATAGGATTTATTTGAACGCAATGGGGGTGAGACGTGGGCACAAGCATAATTTTAGGTATTCACTTAATTTTGTTAGGTCGAAATGTTTTTCTTCTAATATTCAAGGCTCTTCGTCCAAATCAGAATAAATGAGTTCTCAAATCAGCAATCACTTGTTCTAATTCTACTTATTGATCGGCACTCAAATTTGAGAAATTTTTGTTTTGTGAGAAGTTTTTTTCTTTCTATTTTTTAAATTATAGTAGCCTCCCATTGAGTTCGAGTTTTGACTCTACCGCTACTTCGTGCAATTCATTTTCATGGTAGTCAAATATAAATGCAAATGGTTCATCTTACTATAGGAAGTGTAGCAAGGATGAGGCTATTTTGACTTATATCTTTGTTTTTTATGACATAAAAATATTGATAAAGATTAAGAGAAATTGCTAATAAAAAATATAATTAAGTTGGATCATAATTTTTAATTTTATCTTTGTGGCTTAAAAAACTCAATCAGTAATTATATGTTCATAATAAATTGGCAGTCAGTGTCATGTTGTGGGCAAGTGGCAGCTTGCCAGTTGAGTTTATCTGTGTTCCACCTCAAAAGGGTTTCAATGATTTATATTTACCTAACATGCGGTGCGGTGCTGATTTTTGTGGGATTTTTATGATATATTTCCATGTTCTCAATTAACTGGATATCTCAAATAAAATGTGCAATTTTCGTTTTGTTATATGCCTTTATTATTTTCAATTAACTTCGATTTTGTAGAATAGAGATATTAAACCATCATTTGACAAGACTTTTACTTTTGTTTCTATTTTTCATAGAAAACTTTATGAGAAATCTACCTTAGAAATTTTCATATAAAGCGTCCGTTTGACGCACATTATTCGTGAAAATGTAGAACAAAAATGACCGTTAGCTACAGTAGGCAAGCTTTTGGAAAATGTGAAGAAAAGTGTATGCCAAATATCATGAAATGTCCAAAAACACCCTCACAGTTGGGAAAGTGACGGCATTTGATTATTGAAGGAGGGCAAAATGGTCATTGACATAAGCCTGCATGGCTGAGAGCTGCAGAATTTGTCTACCAGTTTACTATAGCTAACGGTAGTAATTTTTCTACTTTTTCAGGATTAATGTGCGTCAAACGGGCGCAAAATCTCTTTTATTCGGATAAATTACTCTCTTAAAATCAAAGTTTTGCTCTCCCATTTTCACCCCTTTGTTTTCAAAACCCTAAAAACCAACCACACTTTATTACTTTAAAACCGACAATTCCACTTCCCTATCTCCATTTGTCGTGAGCACGCTTATTCATAAAACTCCAATATTCAAGAACACGTTTCCTCCTACCATTTGTGCTAATAATACTCTATTAAATTTCGTGTTTAAATATTATCTTACATCATTTGTGTGTCGTTTACTATTTGAATAGCGGCTATTAGAACAACATGTGCCCACTCCGATCATCATAATTTTGTTTTACTTTATGTTTTTTGTTTAAATAATTTGACTATAATTAATGGGAACCAAAGTAAGGGGCCTACATTTCGTATACAAACTTATTTGAAAATGTATAAATAAGTAAAAATTATACTTATATAGCATGTTGCTTTCTAATGTCTAATACCAAATATAACCTTCTGATGATCAATTCGGTAAGAAATTTTAAATAGATTAAAAAAAAAAAAAGTGTACGTAACGCTAGAGAAAAATGAGTTCAAATATTATAACCTTTGAAGGTTGGGACTTTATTGGAGGAAGGTGGTAACCATGCTGATGAAAATAGTAACGATAACTTTAAATATTATAAATTGAATATCTTATCCTTTGAAGGTTGGGACTTTATTGGAGGAAGGTCGTGACCATCTCCGAAACCTACGGGTGGATGGTGATAAGAATTTTAAAAAATAACTATGCATTGGATGATCCAACTATCATAGCCCAAACCCATCTATATTTGGCCTGTCTGGTAGAGGACGATTGGACGACCAAGTTATTGTTCGTATCTTTAACTTGATCATATTCTCATCTGACCAAGTCTCGGTGGTTAACTCATTGGGCGAGTCCGAAGTCATGCTAGAAGTGGCGTCGAGTTCGTTTGGCCGACTTATTATCTTGGCTATCCGTATTTCGCATCTTGCCCAATGGGATAATTTTTGGAAAAAAATTATATATATACACCAATATGTATTAGGAAATTTAGAAATACTTGATCGTCTATATTAGTTGAAAATACAACTATTACCGGTTTTTATTTTCCTTTGAAATGATCAACGAGACAGGCTCTTGTTGCACAATCTAATCCGTAAAAATCCTCCCATATTCAAATTCAGAAATAGTCATCACAAACTGAAAGAAACGATTGGTTTCTTCCAGATATTCTGGTAGGTCTTTCAAAATAAGGTTGAGATGACAACGAAGAAAATTCGAAACACGTGTTTCCAGGCACTATGGATCTAAATTTTGAGATTTATTTTCTCATATTCACCATTGGAACAAGATTCGGCGGAGAGGAATCACAGGACTAATTGTGGCCATTGGATATAACTCAGGAATAACATAAAACAGTATTTTGCATATCTTTAGGCCAGTGGCTCCCAAAATAGGCATCTAATCTGGATACCACTTAGAATTCTCTCCTCCAAGGGAAGTTGAAAGATCAAGACAAACGTGTACTATAACAAAGAAGACAATTCTGCTGGTAAAGATCAACAGACTTTGCCCTCCGAAAAATTTTCATTGCTGAAAAACTTCTAGCTCTTACAATGATAAAAGGATTTGTTTCAAATTCAAGCACCACGTGAACAGATGTTCCACTGGAAAAAAGTGTTTTATATGACGTCATATGTTTACTCGTATCATCAGCAATAGATGTAGCACAAAGAAACCGTATATGCTAATGTTTGACACAAGGCTAAAGGAATAATCTCAAACTCTTCAGTTGACGAGAATTTTTTCAAGCCTGCATTTTCATTCATTTGTTGCATTCATTTTCTAATGCTTGATAACATCATGCTGTCATACTCATTGGTCTACCAATAGTGGATAAAAATACTAGCAATTGGCTGAACACTGGGATAAAAGGAAAACAAATCAACAAACCAAGAAACAAAGAAGAGTTTAAATGCATCGTTCCTATATGGTAAATATTAAAACTGAAGCTCAGTAAACTTTATCCCGAGAATTCATTAACCATTAATGCTAATGTTCAATCAACACAAGAGGCTCAATCTCAAACTCTTCAGTCGATGAGCATTTTTTCAAGCATGCATTTTCATTCATTTTCGAATGCTTGAAACATCATGCTGCCATACTCATTGGTCTACCAAAAGTATATAATACTGGCTGAACGCTAGGATAAAAGGACAACACATTAACAAACCAAGAAACGAAGAAAAGCCTAAATGCATCATTCCTAGATGGTAAACCTTGAAACTGAAGCTCTGTAAACCTAGAATTCACTAATCTGCCATTTAAGAGTCAAAATTGATACTTAAGATCAGTAAAAACCAACCCATTTTCGATCTATTAGTTGCTAGACTACTCATAATCCAAGATCAAGATATCACATTTAACAATATTTTACAAAATATTCACTGTGTATCAAAACCCAAAAGTAGTCTGCAGCAGTAAACAAGAAGGCAACATATTAACATGTGCAATTCCTAGGCAGCAAAGTGTAGGAATTTACCATTTCTGATGAATAAACACAATTTCACATGGCACAAAAACATTCGAGAATAAGCTAATATCAGAAGTATATAACTTATTGTTATATAACAAATAAATACATAAAACATGATAAATCAGTATTTCTTAAGCAAAACTAACTTTCCCGATAATTTTGTTGAATGAATGAACAATACCAAGGTACTTTCTAATGTTAGTTACAAAGAGAGCTAAAGTGAACTACCAATTAAACTAACTCAACAAACACGATCACCTTAATGAATGAAGGCCATTCCAAATTCAAGAAGCATAAGAGAAAAAATTCTTAAGCAAAATTGCACAAAATAATAAATTTATTAAAGTACATTATAATAATACCACTAATAGCACATTTCTCTTATAAAGTTCTTTCATATTCAAATCATGTCAAAAATTATCCTCAAAATTAAACATTTTTCCCCTCTTAATCAACACAAAAATTAAAAAAGAAAAAAGGGAACTCGATTAAACGAAAATTCCAAAGTAATCACCTCAGTCAAGGGGAATTTCCACATCTCCGTCAGTAATCTCCTGCTGCAAGTCCTTAGGATCCTTCCCATCAACGGTGCACCCTACAGAGACACAAGTGCCAAGAATCTCCTTCACGGTGCCGCTCAAATCCTTGGCCATGGAGCGTGGACTCATTACCTTGGCGATTTCAATGACATCGTCGAGCGAGATATTCCCATTGTGTTTAATGTTCTTAGTCTTCTTGCGATCTCGCTCGGGCTCCTTAAGGGCCTTGATTACGAGGGCGGCGGCAGAGGGAACGACGGTGACCTTGGCTTGGCGGTTCTGAACGGTGAGCTTGACCGTTACGCGGAGGCCCTTCCAGTCCTTGGCGGTTTCCTTGGCTATGTCTTCGCCGATTTTCTTCGGCGAAAGTCCCAGCGGGCCGATTTTTGGGGCAAGTGAACTAGCTGCACCGACTTCACCGCCGGTGACGCGGACGAAAACATCGACGACCTGGCTGGGATCAAACTTCGGCGGCATTGTTCGCAGTGGCTAGGGTTTTGAGAGCAGTGACTGAGAAAGTGAAGAAAAAGGAAAAAACGGTGTAGTAATGCGGGTTATGACTTATAAGCTAGTGTTTTTTTGGGCAATATGGCCCAAGAGCCTTTGGGCTTCGGCTGGGAGTTTCAAGTCATCTGGACTCACCTGTTGTTGGGCTACAATCTCAATAAAATAACAATTATAATATATATATATATATGGCTTGTTCGGTCGGATTTAAAATTCAATTAAAATTGAAAATATAGTCATTATTGGGTCTTACTTGTCTAATAAAAATCAACAATAACGACTAATTTTTCGATTTTAATCTCTACCGAACACGCCCATATCACTAGTGGACGCACGTGCAATGCACGTGTTGCAGTTTAGTTGATTACTTAATGGCGTGGAGTGATTTTTAGTTATTTTTGGTAATATTTGTAATCTTAGTTATAATGAAAAACTGATTTCATGTTATACTTTATGTATGTCATGGCACTATAAGGAGGATTTGAAATTGATACAACTGATTTTCTGGAAAAGGTATCCTAATACTTTCATCAGTAATGTAAGTAGAAAACAAGTATTCACATTGCATAAACCTAATCAGTTGCAACTACTAGAATGTTTGGATAGTTAAGGAAAGAAAGTTTATAAACAAGGAAGTCATCGAGCATACTATCTACATCAGTGTTGCTCAGCCAACTGAGTTTGTCCTCTTCTTTTCTTTATTTTCCTTCTCATGCTGCAAAATAAAATTTGATCACATTAGTCCAAAAAACAATATGGTTATGTGCAACAAATCAATAGTTTGAGACATTCTCAAGTCTTAGAACGAAAATTGTAAAATCACTTACCATGATAATCAGGAATTTAACGAAGCCGGCGCCAAAATGAGGACATGTTTTAAAGATGCAAATTCTTTGGATAGGCCTCCGAACTTGGTGAAATTGACTCCTGAAATATCTTTAGCTTTTCCTGGTGATTGTAAATGAATTTTTGTCCCCTGATCTACATAAAAAGTGTAATGCATGTCTTCTATACATGGAGCTCGAGGAGAAAGAATATGATTTATGTTGTCTGTCAGATGCTGAATTTCATTACTTGCAGACAATCTATCGGTACCCATAACCTGAAAAATACAGACGCCTAAAAGTACCGAAACTATCACAAAATTTCCACAGAGGAAAACTTGTGCACACAACCGCGAAGCTATGCAGGTCTGCATGAGTTTTTGTGTAGAATCATCCCCTAAAACTTCATCCATAAAGGGTACGTTCTCTGGTGCTGACTTATCCTAATTTGATGGAGGTAAGCTAAGTTTAGACTCTAAAAGCAAGGGTGTCTTCAGGGATAAAATCTTGCTATTTTGAACTTGAACTTTTGTTGTTTCCCTGTGCATATCGAGGTGGGTTGATACAGTACTTTCCATGGTATAGTTGTTCTTTGCAAATATCAGTAACACATGTAGCTCCTTGCAGATGTTTATTGACAGAGAACTGGCAGCATGGCCATATAAAATTTTCCAAGTGCCAAAAGCAAGATATAAAAGATCTATCAGTAGGAAGAACAATAATCCTAATCAATGGCTGCAATCGAGAATAATACCTGAAAATATATCTCCAGTTCAAATGATGGGTTGGTGAAGGGAAAATAAGTGTCAATCCAGCGCATTTCTACACCACCTGGAAAATGTTAAACATTAATGCTGAAGGATTTAAATATTCATTCGGGTATTTAACTTAAGAACAATCGCTCATTTCTACTGTAGTTTTGTCTTGCCCTGGCTTATTCAATGAAATAGAATAATTTTATACTAATACATTATTAAACAATATATACATTTAGAAGTCTTATATTGTAATTTCTCTTTGTATTTTTGTTCCCAGGAAGAAATTCTGCATCATTAGTATTACTATTAACATGATTTTTTGTATTTTGGAAGAAATTCTTTGTTTTTCCAGGTCTAAATGCATCACTATCCAATTAAACCACCTACTAAGGCCCATAACACAACGTAATTACAGTTACACAGATCACTACTAAAAAGAGGACTCTAAATTCTGAATACAGATGACAAACAAAATGAAATCAAAATCTTCAAAAACCTCATTTAATATAAACATGGAGATGTAAATAAACCCTAAAAAGGGAAGAAAAAAAAACACAATCTCCACAAAAAGAATTAAATCCAAAGTTTCTTCATTGGTCAAAGCACCATTTGTGATTGCCGACGACACCGCCATCAATATTAATGTTCATAATTGCTGGTGCATAGAATGTGTATCAGTGATCACCTACCCATCCATTGTTCTATCTGAATCACTAACTTATCTTGATTTTCGTTTGTATTTTCAACTATTCCTTTCCTTATCTTTTTCACATTTAATTCTACTTTTATGATTATTCTTGAAAGTATTCAAGTGCAATTTGCAAAAAGTGTTTGCTCCTCAAAAGAAGGGTGTGTTTGAGCCACTTTATTTTGAAAGAATGTATTTTGGAATAATAGATTAATGGAAATTGAACAAGAAAATGTGTGGTTGAAGAATGATGAGAATAAAAATTTTAATGGACAACAAACGGTGGCCAAATTTCAAATTTTGCATTAATGTTTGGCATGAGTTGGATGAAGGTGTGCCTTACTTTCTACATAAGCTTTGCATAAATGTAAATGTTGTTTTAATTTATTGAATGGTTTATAATTATGAACGTGTAATGGACGTAGATGTCGAACCATATTTGTAGATCCCATAAATATTATTGTTTGGGACCTAATTGTATAAAGTGACACATTCACATGCATAGAGAAATCCCCTTCAAAGAGCTAGACCACAAGTTCGTCTTGGTACTAATGAGATGAAGGTTGGGGGTAGATGTTATGCTTTAATTGCAAGTTAACGTTAACAAAACAAGTACAAAATTTGTCATAAGAGTCCAATTTATCGTTTTCACGAGTCACGAGTTATCATCTATTTAGTAATTATCCTCTTTAATCTCGCATCTCAAGTTCAATTTCTAGAGTTGTATTTGATCGAATTCACTAATTATCTATTTTGAGTTCAAATTAATCGTATTTAATTGAGTCAACTCAATATATTTCTATGTGAATCCAAATTAGCCTCAACTAAACGCAATAAATCATCTAAGAATTCAATTGAAAGTCACGACAATAATAAAATTGTAACTCTACTTTTTATCCCATTGTCGGATATTACTATGTTGTCTAGATGTATAGCTCACAATACGTAAAAACAACTAAACATGAGAATCTTACGAATTAAAATTAAAAGTTCAAAACGGTTACAATGTTTATTCCAATTATCAGCTTAGTTATACATCATAACGGAAGAAAAAATACGAAATGATTTTGGAGTAAATCATCGAGTCTAGAGGAAAAATGAGAAAAGACGAACTTCACACAGATATCATAACTTTTTCTCTCTCTTCTCCGTTGTATCTTCTCATTTGTTCTCTTGCGAGTATAACGTGTGTAACTCGTCATTATTTGACCGATGATAAGTCCTTATATAGTGCTAAATCCACCTCAAAAGTCGTGTCCTCGAAAGGCCCAAAAAATCTCGGAATAAAAAAACACAAAACCAAAACCATGCTTCGTTTGCTTTGCTCCCCTTCTTCGACTCATTTGTGAAAGAAGGGATCGCTTGTTCCTTTAAAAGTTCTTTCAAATGATTCATCGTGGTAACAAAAATGTAGTGTTCTGGGGTATAATTGTAAACGATATGCATTAAATTCAATCAAGTTTGGATATAAACACTTTTAGTATATAAATTGATGTATTTCATTTGTAGTAGAACTATTATCTAATTGAATTAATATTCAAATAAATTAAATAACAGAGTTTGTAGATTCAAAATTTCAAATCTTAATAATTTGTTAGTCATGATGAGTTATAATTGTGATATATAAATTATATATAACTGAATCTTAATTAATCTATGGCCATAAGTAATAACAAAATACGGATATCGTTAGTACTGATAGATCATCACGTGTTGCATTTCTTACCTGTGAAGTAAATAGGCGATCTTACAAGCTAAAGTGTGGTGACGCTTAAATGGACTGTAGATATTTTATTATAGAACAAAATACTGGAGACCCTGCTTGGGAGATCCCACATGGATAACTATCTGAATGTCGTTCGGTAGAGGAATCGATATTTCTACTTGAGGTCATCATAATGCCTTATATAAGGACGGTCATAATTTGGTGATGTTGGATGTTGCTCCGTCAGAGGTCGATAATACTACATCGTTCGTACATGACAAAAGTCATACGAGGGTTGTGAATTATCAATATAGAATTCGTCACTCTAAATAGTAAGAGATTATGATCTATATTTTATTTAGTTAAATTGATAATGAAATCATTGGTCAATGTGTGCTCATAAGTCGAAAAAAGTTTTCAATTTACATTGACTTAATAGTGGGATGAAAAATATAATCAATAATTGAGATTGACATATATCCATATTTCGTAATTGTTCAAATCATATTAATAAAAAAATTACAGTTTCACGTTAAACGAACAAGTTTGGTTTGTCTAGGGATGTCAACTAGTCTAGTTGAGTTCGGTTCGGACTTTTTTCATTTTGCCCATGCAGATCCGAGCTTTTGTTTAGCCAAAAAATTTGGACTTGACCCAATTCAGTTCTGGTCTTAATGAGTCGAGTCGACTATTTTTTTATTAGTAAAGCTATCTGCAACTCGAGTTTGAGCTTTTTTTGCCGGAGCCGATCCGAGCTTTTGTTTAGCCAAAAAATTTGGGCTTGACCCAAACTTTCAGCTCTGGCTTTAACGAATAGATGGTATAGCTATCTGCAACTGTATGTAACAACAACTGCTTTGTCAAAGGCAGCAGGCAGCTTTTCAGTTTTTTTATAATTTCTTAAATTTTTTCAGACTTTTTTTTAGAAGTTTTGTATGTTGCTATTTTTTTTTAGTTTGGCTTGGCTTGTCACAGGCCGAAAATGGCACGTGACAAGGGCCGGCTTGTGTGGCTCATAGAATAGAGCTACAATGGCTAGCTCGAGCTCGAGCCAACGTCCCTAAATAGAGCCTAGAGCTAGGCCAGAGCCTCGAGCTTGGCAAGTTTGAGCTTTTTAGGGGCTGAGCCAACGAGCTACACAAGTATTGGATAATTAATTAATTGTGTTGCTTGTTAAAAGGTAATTAATTTATTGACCAAATTTAATTAATTAAATATTATGCTGGGTTAAGTTTAAAAGATGTGTCAAACCTACTGGGGTTATATTAATAAGCTATTGAGATTTCAAAATAATAGAACACAATCTATTATCTTACTGCATAAGAAGGGAGAATTGCAAATTGTGATTCAGACGTCGTGAATTGCAAATAATTCTCATACTCGTTCCCTGCATGGATTCAACTGGAGGCTGGATGATTTGGACAATCGTGAATTGCAAATTGTGATTTTTCGTGTTCCAATATCGGCAAAGGAATTTGTAAAATTTATAAAATATATAATTCATATCGTAGTTTCTATTTAAACACAAAGTAAATTCTTGATGTGAATTGAAATTATTATATTTTTTTTGCTATACACGATGAAGTAAATTCTCAACACTATTAAGGTTCGTCTTGAGTCCACATACGAACAGCAACCCAAGCTCGGCAAAGTTTGGTACTTAATATTTATCACCTTCACACTTTTTTTTTTTTATCAATAATAGTTATTTACTTTTATTGCGTATTTAGTGCCAGAGCTTTGGTAGAATAAGTTTATGAAATTTATTTTTTAATTATCATGGATGAAAAAATATGATTATGAGATTCTTGGGGTAAATTATTTAAAATGAAATTTTCTAAATTTTGGATGCCTTACCTAAATGTGAGATTTTAAGCAATCGCTCCACTTATTTAAAGGTTGGGTCGACTCTGATCACGAAGTATAAGTTGCGACTTTCAAATAATAACTGTATTGAAAAATCAAGACCTAACTCAAATGGTAACAATGTAATATATTCTCAGGTCATTATATTGGGTTCGATTTTCATATGGAGAGGTATGGCTGACTTTGTAGACCAATGTGAAGAAATTCGTAGTTTTATTCAACATAAATAATGCAAAATAATGAGTCTTTCTAGCTTAAAACGTAGGGGAACAAGTTATTTTCTTTCTTGGAAGCATCATTAAAACTTGTAGGGGAAATTAAATTCAAGTTGGCATAATTAAAAGCAATTACAGCTATCTTATCGTGTTACGTAGAAAACTCACAAAGCCAAAAAGATAATGTGAATTTAATACAAGTTTCATGGAATAAAGCAGCCAATAGGTGATATTAGATCCCAATTCTTTTTAAAAAAAAATCAATCTATGAGTAACTCGAAGCTCGTTTCTATGTTAGCTTTACTTTTTCCGATGTAATATTGATTTGCACCATTCCACAAAATGGTTCATAAGTTGCATAAGTTTCCGATGTGCATTTTTAACAGTACTATTTGTAATTGAGCAATGTTATTCATCTCCAGTGTGTTTACAAACACAGTGTAGGTGGCTCTAAATGATAGGTTAAATGAAATGTGAAATTAAATGACTTATTTAATTTCACATATCGTTTAATGTCACGTTAACGCCACATACACTATGTTTGTAACCTCAGTGAGGATGAATAGCGTTACTATTTGTAACCTAAACTCTAGGTACAAACAAGTACTTCTTTTACACGTTGTCAATATATTATAGGCTAAGAGTACCAACAAAAAATATTAAAAAAATTTAAAAAAAAATCCTAATTTATTTATAAAGGAAAGTGTGTGGATAAAGATTGCTACTTACAACGAAGCATAATAATGTAATGCCCATATTATATTATAAAAATGGGTTGTGAGAACATCATCATTATATTACTCTTCATTTGGAATCCCAATAGCGACATTATCCACTTTCTTAAGCCATTCCACCCTCTTTAGTGGAACCACTTTTTATTTATCTCATTATACTTAAAAGAAAGGTTGCATGTACGGGATTCGAAGTCACTGTTAATCTAGTAATAAAAACAATCGCTCTGACACTGGGCTCCGTTTGATTGACAAAGTTTTTTAGAGAAATAGGAAAATCTTTTTCATTTTCCAATTTTTGTAGTGTTTGATTTGCGAAATTTTCCCGGGAAAATATTTTCCAACTTTCTAAATTTTCCACATTTTTAAGGAAAATAAATTCTTGATGTTTTGGTGAGAAAATATTTTCCAACTTTTCAAAAAAAATTTCTAGTTTTTGAAATTGGAAAAAATTCTAGACATAATGGTAAAAAAAATGCACTTTTATTGACAATTTTCATGTAAAACAAAGCCAAACGAATGATATTCAATATGATTATTTTTTTTCAATTTTTATTTTTATTTATTTTTTATTTTTTTGGCAATTGGAACAAATTCTAAATCCAATGGTAGAAAACATTATCACTTTAATAGACAATTTTCATAAAAAATGAAGTCAAACGGATACCAAACTTTCAATATTTTCCATGGAAAATTATACTAATCAAACACAATTAATTACAATTCCCAACAAAACAATTTCTAGGAAAATCTTTTCCCTGTAAAACATTTTATTTCCACCCATTTTTCATCTTTCTATCAAACGGGACCCTAAAACATCTTCAATGCAATTATATAAATTGTAATATATGTGAAATAAAATGAGAATTGAAAGAATAGCATCTCTTGTATGAATGTGGACTAGAAAAAGGTTGTGGGTACATAAAAAAAATAACGGAAAATAAATGGACACATTCATCAAAGATAAATTATAAAAAATTAAGTACAGGATGTCGAGGACACCTTCGATAGATGGAGTGTTATAGAAATATTCCACATTTTTCCTTGTCGTGGTAGCATTTAATTTGACCTATCAACTAATGAAGATAAATTATATATATATATATAAAATAAGTGGATAATGTCTAACAAACCTTCCACAACATAGGTGTGCTAAACATTGTCCGCTTTCTAAATATGTAAATTTTTTGTTGTGATGTGACATACATTTTAGCGTAATGCACAATCCAATTATAGATGTACTAGGTACCAACAAAAAATTACATTCGTAAATATCAAAGGTACACGTGACAGTTTTTGATAAAATTTTGATAAAAAGGTCAAAAAAAAATGCATGGGTAAAAATTGTATATTATTTGAAATATGTTATTAAAATTGAAGCATGATCGATAAAAAAAAAAAGTTAATAAAATAGCAACAAATCTTTGCAGGAGTTGAGAGATCACCTTGAGTTCACTCCCTTGTGCGATAAATCGAAGACGGAAAACGACAAAAAAAAATATACGAGAAATTGAAATCGCGATAATTTATAAATTGTGATATGTGTGTCAGTACAGGAGGAGGAGAGTGACAGCTGGCAGCTAGATTGAAAGGGCCCACTTCACGTGCCAGCACGCTCGTAGCCTTACCTACTGAAGTAATAGTGAAGCCACGTGGCACAAAGACAACGAATTATCTGACGCGTTTATTTTCCTTGGACGCATCAACCGGGGATCTGTACCAGGTGAACTGTACCCACTTAAGTCGCGATAGAATGAGGCAAAAATGAGTGCAACGTTGTGTTTACGATAATACCCTTAGCTTAAGTTTTTTGTCACTATTTGAAAAGGACACGTGGATGCGCACAAAGACCTATTGGTTCTGGTGGGGGCATTGTGTGACTAGAACAAAATATCTCTATTGTACAAATTGTTTAGATCATTTCAAATTTGATATTTACCCCTTATTTCAACTCTTTTTTGCATAGTTGATCATTTTTGCCTCATCCTGTCAATTCTTTCTATTAAAATATTCTTTTATTGTACAAGATGTCTTTATTACCTAAATTTCTCTCCTACTCCTAAAAGAGAGAATGATTGATTTACTATTATTTTTGTCACATTACTTTTCACATGGAGCTGTTTTGAAATCGATTTTGTCATGTTCGTCCATATAGCCGACTTCACCTGAAATAATAAAAAAAAAAAAATTGCCGCTGTATTTTCTGTTGATATTTTATAACCGACTGCTATATTAGTCAATAAAAAACACACAAAATCCAAAAAAAAAGTGTTTGCCGACTTCCTTATTCACTGTATAGTATGTATTTTGTCATTTTCTGCCCTATATATACATGCATGCAAATGCACTTTCTACACAGTTTCTTCTTTCTCAGGGATTTAACAAAAAAAAATTCTCGATTACGCTGTGAAGTGGCAAAACATTCTCTTGGAAGGTAGATCTCTATTTGTTATATTTTTGCTTTTTCATTCCAATTTTTTTTTTTTCAACTTGCTTTATGTTTTTTCGTTTTTTTTTATTTTTATGTTTTTCGTCTTTCTCTGTTGCGTTACAAATTATTTTCCCATAGAGCAGTGAAAGAAGAAAGGTTTAGAGATAGAGAAATCTAGAGAAGAGATAAGAAAATATATTTCAGTAATTTTCTGTCGGAAGCATTAAAATTTAGCTGGAATTTAATTGTTTAACCTTGTTATCATTTGTTTAGTGTTCTATTTTTTTGATGTATAAGTTTAGGGTTTATCCAATTGCAAAAAAAAGGTTAAATGCATGGAATTGGTTCTATAATTTTGATATTTTATTAAGGTGGCAAAAAATACTTCATTTTTAAATTGTATTTTCGACAACTTATTAAAAATGAACCTTAATAAAATATCAAAATCATCCAAAAGCCCATATTAAAATAATTTTTTTCATTAAAAATTCTTTTCAAATATTTTCCCATGTGCGCAAGAATTTTTCTTTTAACAAATTCTAAAAAACATTAAATAATATTCATAATTCACCTACCAAAGTTACAACTATAATACATTAAATTTCTTACATTTTCAACAAATTTTTAATTACAATTTTAATTTTAATTTGTCCTATTGAAAGAGCTAAACTTTAATTTGCGCACGGGAGTTGAGTTTTTTTTTTAATAACACGGCCATGAAAAATATTATTTATTTATGTACGATTTGTTTTTTATTTTTTTCATAAATTTTGTAGAGTTCAATTTGTAGTTATCCTTTATATTTTTTTCCCTAAAGTTTTTATTATAGTATTTATTATTTAATTATTATTAACAAATTGTGTACTCTATAATTTGTATTTACTGTTCTATCAATATTAAATTTGTTTTCAATTTTATTTTAAGTTGTAAGATATCATTCTCAAATTAAAAATATTAAAAATTTTAACTTTAATTGAAATGTCACACTTAATTTCATATTGTTCCTAAGGTAGTGAAATTGATTTTACTATTCTTATTAGTAAACAAAAAATTATATCCAACTCTTTGTATATATTTTTACTTTAATCTGATTTTCACTCGTTAACATTATGCAAGGTCAAGTTGCTATTCATCTCTCGAATTTTCTTCTCTTCGTTTTGCTCGAGTGAAAATGTAAGAATTTCATCTCTTCTAGAAATTTAGTTTTATTCGATAATATTTAATTAGTCTTTACTTGTTGATAATATTTAATTAGTCTTTACTTGCTGAAATCACTACTGGCGAATATTGTGAAAAACATGTTTTCTTATCGAGGATCCCTTTTATACCACTTAAATCTGATCGAACCACAATTCCATTTAAAAGGACTCAAATTCCAATTAGACCATGCTTTGCAATGACAATAAATAAAGCCCAAGGTCAAACACTTGATTTTGTCGGTTTGTATCTTCCAGAACCATTTTTTTGTCATGGTCAGTTATATGTAGCGTTATCAAGAGTAAAAACAAGCAAATCTCTAAAAGTTTTACTGAAACCATCAACCACAGATACTTTGCACAACTTATGTACTGAAAATGTTGTCTATAAGAAAATTCTTTCCTTTATACATTCATAGAACAACCTTCTCACAGGTATATTTTATGATATTTGAAACATTATTAAAATTTCATGCCATTCACTATTTTCATAATTTATTTCGTATATTATATTTAAAAAACAGTATTTTAATATGCAGAAAATAATATTTTCCATTTTATATACATGTTATCGAAATTTCTATTGATGTTATTCGAAAGTTCAAATCAATTCTCTACTGCGTCTGTATATTTCACTGGTATGAATTAATTTAAAAATAAAATATAAATTTTTTTATGAAGATCTAATACACTATGTCATTGTATTTTTCCAACATTTGTATAGTTCTCAAAAAAAAAATTACAATGTTTTTTAGATTATCTGCCACATTTTCCTACAAATAAAATATTAATTCATCAACAAAAGATGTTATATTAGTGTAAGCGGTGATACCATATAACATGTTCTTTCTGAATAAAAAGAAGTACACACATGTATTGTATATAGTAATCTCTGTATTTCTCTTATTCCATTGCCATATATGTACTATTATTTATCATTTCACAAATTCCTCCAAATCCATTTTTTTGGTTTGTTCACGATACCTTTAATATAGAATCTTCCATATATTGAAATTGATTTTGTAGATACTTGATTTTTGTGATCCTCCATTCAAATTAATGAAACGAGTTAATATATTACCCCAATCTTTATAATTTGCAGTTCAATAGATTTCTCAATTATGGTTAGTCTGTTAATGATGTTTTCCATTACTTTTGTCTAATATATTCATTGACATTTTGTTATATGATTGGGCACAGGTTTTCTGTTGTCAGCAAGAGTTCTATCTTCTCGAAGGCATCTACGATTATTGTATTTGTACAATTTTTAGTCTATCAAAATCTTTTAATGTTGTCGTGTGACATTTTACATATAGCGTGTCTCCATGGAGTATAATGGAACGAAACAGAGAAATTTCTTTCTTATTTTAAGTCATGTATAATATACCCCAAGAATGTGGAGCTGCTTTAGGTTTGAAGCACGTGGAGGCCAAAAAGTACAAAACAAGTTGTATATATACAAAGGAAAGCACATTGTTCATATGAAATATGTAAGTTTTATGTTTCTCACTCTTCCTGGTGATAATACATCATAAAAATCTTTTTACTAACAACTTTTTATATTTTTGACAGTTGTGTTTTGCTCGATCTTCACTCAATCATGATGACATCTTTATTCTCGATACCAAATATAAAATCTTTCAGTTCAACGAATCCGACTCATGTCAAGAAATGGTAAAAGCACTGGAAGTTCTAGTGAAAAAACGGGAAGGAAATGATTATTAAGAGTGATAGACCAGCTGCAATGTTTCTAAAATTTGGAAATTACAATGAGATGCATGAGGATTGGGAACTAAGGAGAGTTCTGACCGGTCCCGACCCATTGCACCATAATTGACATACTCCAACAAAGCCCCGGACGCCATGAAAACTAAACTCTTCTCCCATTTTATTTTAAGTTCTAAATACAGAAAAAAAAACAAACAAAAAAGTCAGTTTATAAATTGGTCTAAATATAATATATATGTTTGTGTAGAGTAACCTGGGTCCTTTGCTGCTTTTTCTTTTGTTTCTTTTTGTCTTAGAATCTATGGAGGATCTTATAATGTATGTAAGTACTTGTTGGCTTTTTATGGGTTTCAAGGGGACATTATGCCCCATTTCGTTACATGTTGTTCATGGTATTTGTTAGGGTGTACATACAAATGTTAATTAATAGTTAATCTTTTCAAGTATTTGCACGATTATTTTGCATACCTTCACATATTCGCATACGTATCAAGTGAAGACACAAGAAATTTCACTTATGATGGTGTTAAAATATAATTTTTACAGCATAATAACAATTAACCAGAAATCACAGTAGAATCACATTATCTGATTTTGTAATTTAGTTAAACATGTTATACACAACACATTCACGAGAATTTCTTATGTTCGAAAGAAATTTTTAACATTCAAAATGCTAATATTACCTTCAAAATAATTGATTGTTAAGTGTAAAAAAAAAAACTTATATTAGGCATTCCATACTTAAGAAAATGATATAAAAAAATAGAGATAATTTTTTTTTAGAACGCTAACATTATCTCCTTATTCACATTGCCCGTGCATTGCACAGGCAATAGACTAGTCTTCATTAAAAGATTCTAAAATAATTAATTTACCCCCTTTTTAAATGAATAAATAAATAAAACAATCAAATACCTAAAATTTTCAAATAGTGAAAACGAGTTTGGCTTAAAATAATTTAATTCATCTTCCCAAAAAAAATATAAAAAAATATTTCCTCTTAGTTGGGTTATGATTAAGATTTGGATTATGGCCTTAAATAAACCCTCAAATGAAATAAATGACGCAATCTTTAGACATCATTTTGTGAGCCAAAATAAACATGAACAAAATTGAGGCAATATTTAAAAGTAAATGCAACGAGTGTGTATATATGTGTGTGTAATCGATAAGAAGAAGATAGAAACAAAAATTTCTTGAAAATAGCTAAATTCTTAAAAAAAAAAAAAAAAACCTCTTGTAACTTAGTTGAAAACAAAAATTATTGAAACATAAAGCTTAATTACAGGAAAATAGCTAAATTCCTATATGGTGCCGAAGTGGAATTGGGTGAGTGTGTGGTGGTCGCCGGTGGTAGGTAGGGGTGTCCGTGGTTCGGTTCGGTTCGGTTCTGCTCGGTTCCAGAATTTTCGGGTATTTAATAAATGGACCCGTCGGGTCCAAATATAATTATGGAACCGTTCGGGTTCGGTTCGGTTCGGTTTGGTTCTGTACCATAATTAAATTTTTTAACATTTACAACAACACTACATAAATATAACTAATGACATTTCATTTGTAACTTTTACAAATTAACATAACCAAATTCAAAAATATAAAAACAACTAGGTGTCGAATAACATTAATTCAATACATACAAATACCAAAAAGTAGATATTAATACTTACCAACTATTTGATTTAATCATCAACTGCTACTGCTGACTTGCCATGACAAAAAACTCTACAAGAATTAAAAAAGCACAATTAACAAACAAATAAACTAAAAAATATTCGACTAATAAGATTTGATAAAAAAATATAATATATATCTATTACATGTCTCAATGCCCTCATATAGTTCTATTTCTTCAATGCAAATTCCATCTTGAGAAACTTTCAAGAGTCTTGAATATTTTCTTAGTCAGTTTTGTGTACAAATTAAGGCTTCAACTGTTTTAGGAGTTAAAGAACTGGTAGGGGTGAGGAATTGGATGGGGAAGGAGGACGTTTTTCTATTTTAATTTTTTTCTTATTTTTTTATACATTTAATTATATTTTTTAATTATTTTGGTGGTGGTCTAGGGGTAGATGAGATTAATTGAGAAGATAAAATATTTTTTTCTTTTATTACTACATTTAAATTGTTTTATGTGAGAATTGTTTTTATTTTTTATTTTTAAAAAATTGAAACTCTAACTGCAATTATTTGTTTATTTAAAGACAATGGTAAATTAGCGATTTTACAATACTTTAATGAAGAAAATAGGCGATACGAACATTTTTGTGCAACAAAGGCAAATGATATGGACGTTTTGCGTAATGAATGCAAATGATAGAGACGTTTTACACTAATTACTCATTTGATGTAAGGAAATGGAATTGACGGAGGGAGACGGTAAAGACCGACTTGTAAGAAAAGGTTGAAATGAATGTGCAATTGTCAAATTTGAAACGATAGAAATGATTTGCTTAGTGGGTGCAAAGCGATAGAAACGTTTTTCGCTAATTACACGAGGCATTACATAAAATTGGTGAAATGTATTGATAAAAGATGCAAGCTCTACCAAATATTTATCACCCTATAAGTTACACAAAACGAGAACTAAAATAGATATGACCCTTAAAGAGTATTTTGTTGGATATCCCATTCATATGAGTATCGATTGTGTTACATTTCACAATTTGCAAGTTTATGTACCACAGATGATTGAGTCAAAATTTCACCAACCAAATAAGAAATTCTCCCACCCCACCCCACCCCACCCCAACCCTTTTTTTGCCACTATTAAGCCACATTACACGAGCAAAATCATTTAAGTGAAGATATTTTGACAATTTAAATTCATCTATTCCTATTATAAAAGAATTTGTAAATGATGCTGTATAACAAATATTTTTCCTTAGAATAAGCCGTGGCATTATGGTATTTCTACTTAATTTGAGGGGATGAGATGGGAACGGGATTTTAGTATTTGCGCCAGTTGCAGAGACGATAGTAAGAGAGAAGGTAGAAAGACTTGAGAGAGAGAGAGAATAGCCTTATCCTAATCAAACCCTTTATAAAAGCAGATCAACACCTCCACTTACAAGTATCAAACACTCTATACAAAATTTCCATTCCCAACACATCACTCAAACAAGCAATAGATACACATATACAGAGGCTAGAGAGAAATTAGAGCAAACACCGATGGCAGCATCAAAAACCTACTTTGCTAGAGCAAACTACAGATTCCTCCCAACCGATCAGACGCTCGCCAAAGGTTCAACGATGTTCGAGCTCGACGAATCCGACGTCTGGAACATGGAGGCCTGTTCGGCCTCGCTGGAGTTCCAGAAAGCTAGTTCCAGAATTTCCAGAAAGTCGGCAGCGTCGGCCCCGAGAGTCGACGGCGGACCAGCGTCTCTTCCGGTGAACGTGCCGGACTGGTCGAAGATACTGAAGGAAGAGTACAGGGGGAACCGCCGCCGAGACAGCGAAGGCGATGATTACGAAGACGAGGAGTATGGAGAGAACGGGAGTCGGATTCCGCCACACGAGTATTTGGCGCGGCAAATGGCGCGAACTAGGATGGTCTCCTTCTCGGTGCACGAAGGGATTGGTAGGACTCTCAAGGGAAGAGATCTCAGTACGGTTAGAAATGCAATTTGGGAGAAAACTGGGTTCCAAGATTGATACATTTTTACCAGTTTTTGTATTTTTGGGTTTATTTTCCGTTTTACGTTTTTTCTGGTCCCCGAATAAAAAAGAAAAAGAAAAAAGAGAGCCTAATTTTTAACCGAGATTTATTAAAGTGAAGCGGATTGTTGTTGTTCATCTCATAGTTGTATCCCACCTTGTATTTCTTAATTTTGAAAAATTAGTCTTGAGAAGAAGGTAAAATACAATAAAATTTGGTAGTTCAAACGTTTAACGTGCGAATTAGTGATTTTGGAATTTAGAGTGTGTTTTGTCCGAATTAAAATCAGATTTTTAGTGGATTGTAACGAAGGTTTTGAAATATATGGTTGAAAAAATATGGAATCCATATGATTGATATGTGGATTGTTTGACTTTGATTTGGATTTTAATTCGATCCAAACAAGCTCTTAATAAAGTTGGAACGGAGCATGTTGTAGAACAATTATGCTATTTGTACAAATGTAGTTACAAAAATGTATTGACAAAATGACGTGACAAGATTTATGTCATTAATTTCAAAAATTATTTTTAAGATTATTGATCAAGATGTTGTCAACACGCATCTTGTAAATTAATTTTATAATTTAACTTTGTATGAGTAACTTGACTCGATATAGAATAGTTTTACAATGGGGGATAAAGTTGAGTGTACAGGGGTTCTTAAGGAACTCTCGCGGAACACTCACAATGATGGATCCCGTTCAATAAATCAATAAAAAAAAAAAAGTTGAGTGTACTGGGATTCTTAAGGAACTATCACGGAACACTCACAAGGGTGGATCCCGTTAAATAAATCAATAAAAAAGAAAAAAAAAAGTCGAGTGTACAGGGGTTCTTAAGGAACTCTCACGGAATACTCACAAGGATGGATCTCGTTCAATAAATCAATAAAAAAGTAAAAAGTTGAGTGTACATGGATTCTTAAGGAACTCTCACGGAACACTCACAATGGTGAATCCCGTTCAATAAATCAATAAAAAAGAAAAAAGAAAGTCGAGTGTACAGAGGTTCTTAAGGAACTCTCACGGAATACTCACAAGGGTGGATTTCGTTCAATAAATCAATAAAAAAGTAAAAAGTTGATTGTACATGGATTCTTAAAGAACTCTCCACACTCACAATGGTGGATCCCGTTCAATAAATCAATAAAAAAGGAAAAAATGGAAAAAAAAAATAAAAAAATTACCCCGTGGGCTTCAGAGAATGGGTTTACAATGGGTGGTATCGACTTTGGGGGAGAAAACGAGGGGCTGTTAATGCATTGATTATGATTCCTTGTAAAGGGATTTGTGCACTTTTTTTTTTTTTTTTAACATTACAAGTATTGATGAGTGTTTGGTTAAAAAAATTGTCAAAAATTTAAATTGTTCAATAATATATTGTCACATTATAAAATGTAAGGGATGATGTACATGTATAATGATTGCCTTCAAAAACCATATTAACTGGAATGACAAAACTAAGAGCATCTCGATTTGGTATATTTAAAATCGCTTTTACATTCTTATTAATATTTCGATGAATTTAAATTTAAATTTTGTTCCAATGAAAATATTTAAATTTAATTTTTGTCAAATTTACCACTTATTTATATTTTATGCTGAAAAATGCAATTTACATAAGTTTTGCCTAAACCTCTATGTTTCCCTCTTAATCCTATATTTTCAAGTTCCATGGAGGTTCCAACTTCCTAGAAACAACCTTTGCCCCCGCCCCCCCCCCCCCCCCCCCCCTTTTTTTTTTAGGAAACAACTAAGCTATATGCTAGTATAACCCCGCATTATCCCCATTTTTGGATAAAATGTATTATGGAATGATAAATTTTTGAAGAATGTGTAGTGAGAAATTAAGAAAAAGTTTTAAGATACGTATACAACTAAGCTATATGCTAGTATAACCCCGCATTATCCCCATTTTTGGGTAAAATGTATTATGGAATGATAAATTTTTGAAGAATGTGTAGTGAGAAATTAAGAAAAAGTTTTAAGATACGTATATAATTATTTTATGAAATAATGTTTGGTTGAAAATGTATTCTTGAAAAAATAGGGCTCGAAGAGGGGCTGGTTTTCTTTTTCATCCTGAAGAACCTATCCACGATGCCCCTAAATATAAAATACTCTTTATTTTAAAGAGTTAATATTCAAAATTACGTTACAAGAGTCTCTCTATTTTAAAATAAGTTAATGTACAATGATTGTATTTAATGAATCATATATTTTACTACTATACTTTTTAACGTTCAAAGCTTGTTTGATGCCCAGTATTGAATGGAGAATGCATTTTAAATAGTGATTTGATGGAAAATATGTGGTTAAAAAATAAAATAAAAATTAGATTTGCATATTATATTATTTTATTGAAAAATGTGTAATTGAAAATGAATTTTTTAAAAAATGAATTTTTGTAAAAATGTGGATCAAACATGGTGCCAAAATACAAATTGATTTGCACATAAAAAAAATCACGTTAAATAAAATAAGAGAAGAAATCAATCAATATTTCTTGAGAAAAGTAAAATGAAGAGCTAACTTCATATTCAAACAGGCATTTTAATAAATTCAAAAGTAATATTAGTTTATTCATTTCTATTACTTTTTATTTGTAAATTAATTAGTTTATATATTCTTCCAAAGGCCTCTTTATCAGTAAAAGTAAAAGAAAAAGAAAAAGAAAAAGAAACGAAACTTGCATGAAATTGTCAAAGGGCCCAACATAATCCAAGTGAAAAATCCGGTCCGTTTCTGCATCGTACCGTTGCTACCTAAACCCATCCTCCAATCCCGAAACCACCACCTTCACCTACTGGTCGTCTTCTAGTTTGTGTATTTTCTGTTTGGTTGGTGCGCGCCACTTAATTTCCATTTTCTCCAACCTAATTCAGACAATGCCCTCCGATTCAAATTCTTCTTCCTCTGAAAGCGATTTTCACAGCCCTAATTTGAACCAGGACCTAAATCCGAATTCAATTGATCAGTCACTCGACGCCGTAGAAAATCAATTGGTTTCAATTTCAATGTTGTCTCATCCCGAAATGGAGCCGTTTGATCAGGAAGAGGAGCAACCAGAGCCCATGGAACAGCTCACAACCATGATTGGACAGATGAATGGAGAAATTGGAGAAGAAGTTGTAGTAGATGAGAATAAAGAAGAAGAGCAGACTAAGAGTAGTTCGAAGGCAAAAACTTCGAGGGTAATTGAAGCAAGTTCAGCGAATTCCGAGGAAGAAGCAATGAGTCCCAGTAGCAGTGGATACGCGGGTGAGAGAGGGAGCAGTGGCGATGCAGCCGGTGTGGGTGATGAAATCAAGGATGATGATGACGAGGTCCAGAGTTATGGAGTTCTGCGGTCTCAAGAACAGTGGACTCGCAGAAAACGCAACCTAGATGAGGTTGGCTGAAACATTTAAAACTAATACTTTTTCGGTTTTCCCATTCCCTTTTTCATTTTCTTGAATGCATAATTTGTTGAATGATTTTTGAGTACACGGAAAATTTTATGCATTGGTGGATGTGTTGGTCATAAAGTGCAGTAAAAGATTCGTATTTCTTACAGTTCTTGGAGTTTAATCAAAATAAAGTATATTACACATTAGAGGGAACTATTTCGATCTGTTTGTTGTTAAGGTGGCCTATATGAGATTGTCTGAGTCATTGTTCACAACCTCTGCGCGCATCGCCAGTGATAAACTTGTAGCTACTATAGTTATAGGGTTTGATGACTAAAATATCACACAAGAAATTATTGATTTCTAGGTGTAATTGATTTTCAGTAGCTGATTACTAACTTCTTCTCTGATGTCTATTATATGAGCTAGTTGATTGGACATTGGGGTGGCAAACTTTGTATTATCTTTATTTTCAGCATAGTGGCTTGTTATATTAGAATTAATGTAGTGTTTGCATCAATTTGCTTAATCCCTTTCAAGGTAAAATGAAATCTTATTTTCTTCTTTCCTCCAGCCCTCCAGTCCTTTCTCTTGATTCTGATTTTAAGCTAATATTTCAGATTTGTCTTTTTTTAGATTAATCCGACCACCCTCAATAGGAAATTCCAGCATGCAGCCATAGGAAACGACCCCATTTACAAACTACTGTTCCTGATTACCATTTCCAGCTCTGGTACAGATTTGAGTTTTGGTCCAAAAACCCTTTCTCATCAACTACTGCCAAAATATCCACTAACCTAAAGTCGAACTGAATTAAACTCTCCTACATCAAATTATAGGACGCAAGCTTGTTTTGGAATTTCCCTAATTCAAAATGATGCCTATTCTCACTCTTCAAAGTTCAAAGACCGCACAATACACATTTAATTTTTGTGTTTCTAGGTCCTCCGCAATTGATTATGTATAGCTCAAACTTGTTTATCTTCTGCTGAATTTCTGTGGCACTCTTCATATTATGCTCTTTTTTGCACTTCGATCTCCAATTTCTCTTTCTTGGGATTTCTCTCCCCAAGCTTTCATAAATTGGTGCATCTAGTACCCAATGAAGGTTTCCCATGGCAGCACTATACACCATTCTCCAATTCTTCAAAAACGAAAAGTTGAACCCTGAATGAAACAAGTAATTTGTATCAACTAACTTCAGATTTGAGAATAGAAGTTTTTTCAACGCCTGTCATAGCCCAAACTAATCATTTGGAGCTCCTCTTAACAGAAATTAACAGGGTAATTCTAGTGTGGATTTTAGAGCACGTGCCATTTCTTACTTTTATGGTGAACATTCCTCTTGGCCTCTAAGAGCTCGGGTGTTGCCCTCAATAAGTCCGTTCAGAAAATGAATGGAAGTTTGGCAGGAAAATTTGAGTTTTGAGTTGGTGGTTGGATTTCGATGGGTAGAAACCCCTATTGGGATCGGAGAAAACCTGTTATTGCCAGTAAGAGTTTTATTCTATTTAAAATTGCAGGATATAGCGACCTCCCTACTACAAGATGAGAAAACTGATCCATAAAATTTGGGGTTTTGGGGAAATGACCTACTGGGATTGGGTTTTGAGAAGTGGGTTTGAGAACTCAGAGAAAGACAGGAAATGGGATGAGAGAGGACAGTTGAGGGTTTTAGAGAAAGAAGGTTTTAAATTCTACATTTTGGTTGTTCAGTTAAGGTTTAGGTTAATTTTGTCTTATATTATGAATTTAACAGCCTTACCATCACTGGAGACCGAGCACTTATATATAGAAGTTTGAGATGAGTAATGTCAAGAAACAAAGGTTGGGATAAAATTGCAAAACGGTGTAAAAGTTGAGGAAGATGGCGCCATTATTTAGCCTTTATTTTAACTACTCTAATTGCCTATTTATTTTTGAACCAATTCAGAGATTATTTGTTGCACTCCTTTATATGGCCAGTTCTTGTTTTGGGGGTATCACGAACAATATGCCTGTTTTCTACTTGAGCAAAATCCATTGTTGATTTATGCTTTATTTTCTCTGTTTTTCCTATTCGTAAGCCTAATACACTGTTGAGATCACACCAATTAACTAATGTTAGGTATATGGTGGTCCATGACAGCTGCTCTGTCCTAAATTGATCGACTATTTAATAAAATGCAGGACGATGCTTCAATTTCATGGAGAAAAAGGAAGAAACACTTCTTTATATTGAGTCACTCCGGGAAACCCATATATTCTAGGTATGCATCACTGGTTTCTTGAACTTTTTGCCATACAGCAAAATTGATTTCCATTTTTTCCTGTATTGAAAGGTGATGATTCACTGTATCTGTTCAATTCCAGCATTTGATTATGACTTTCCTTTTTGAATCATAATCTTTGTTTGGTTTTGCAATTGAGTTAAAGATATGGGGATGAACACAAGCTAGCTGGGTTCTCTGCAACTTTGCAAGCCATCATTTCCTTTGTGGAAAATGGGTACATTGTTCCTGCAGCTCTTTTGCTATCGTCTCATTTTGCCGTTTTCTATCAGCTTTTATATTATTTTGCCTCATTGCTTCCTTTTCAGGCGTGATCAGGTTAAATTTGTAAGAGCGGGAAAGCACCAGGTTAGTTTATCTTCTGATATTTGTAGTTACTTATTTGTGTAGAGTGGCATCATGCCTCTTCTTTTAACACTAGTCATTTGCCCGTGCAATGCACGGGCTGTGTTATTTTTATGGTAATATTAGCGTATTGAATTTTAAGGATTGATAGGCGATATTTTAGTTGAATGAGATGAACAAAATAAACTTTATTTAACAAGGTAAATTTCCATGTGAATTTACTAATAAAATACAGTTTTGAAGTATCTTAAGAGTACAAAGAAATTAAGAAAATGTTTTTTTGAGACCACTAATAAAAACAGGATAGAAGCACTTACTATACCGATAGTTATTGAGTTAAACATAACTTCCACTGAAAGAAATATTCTGGCACAATCATCATTGACGAAAACTTCTCATTTATTGAAATCAATCCAATACCTATGTCCATTTTAACAACCATTAATTTATAAAAATCATGAAGCTCAAACAACCACCACCAAAAAAAATGCAACCAGACAATATCAAGTTTCGAATATTATGAATTATGACCTCCTCTGGGAATGGAGCTTTTGGCGAAGCATTCTAGCCATGGAATCCCATTGATGTAGTCGAATCAAATAGTTCTTCCTAAACTCATATGAAACTCTCCCCAATACAACTTGCTCCAATTTTTCGTACATCAGCAACCAAATTATTTAAGGGGATATCTATATCAACCACATGAAGCGGGGGTACCAAAGTCGTAAACCTTCTCAAAAATTGGGCTTGCTCCTTTCTTGGTACCAATAGTCTTCTAACCAAAACCCAATAAGGTTTACCACAATGCATAAGAGTAATTCTCATCTCACAAGATAAAAGCCTCACTATATCATTAGTCACGCATAAGCTTCAATTTCCAACAAAACAATAAAAGAAATTAAAAATAATATTACTGCATCAATATTGCTGATATAAATCATATATGCCAACTTAAAATACTCTTCTAGAAAGTTTCCAAAAATATAGTTTTTCCATGCCAATTATTTATAGACCATGAAGTCATGAGTTGCGGCATCCAAGTCACTTTAGATGACAGAGATTAAACCTCAAGATATAGACACAAAGTAATATTCATATACTATAAATGTTTCTAACAGAGAGTAGTACAAGAAATGCTTCTACATGTGAAATAAGGACAATCAAGTTACAAGGAAAAAAAAGAGACAAATAATACATGTTTTATCCAACTTGTGTAGGTACTTAAACCTAAAATAGACATTCTTCCTGTATATGTAAAGACAACATATTGAAATGAAAACACGCCTTATATAGAGATTTTCATATCTGCAAAGATTATGGCATTAGTAAAATAGTATAGTAATACACTTTACCTAGAACAAAACTTATGACATCAAATGAAAAAAAATTCTCTGAGTAGACTAACCTGCATGTAAATTGGAATTTAAGAAAATGTTCCTACCAATTTTTGACATAAAATTGCCATGTTTTGAACAATATAATGTCTCCAGCAACAAGCATAGAGCCTCATCGAAGATGACATATTGAAGTCGGTGTATGACTATCAACCAATACCAAGTCGCATAATGACAATGCTCGTGTGGTAATTACCTGTCAGCTAATTAAATACAGGATATTCTGTTGCATATGGTGCCTTGTCACTTCCGTGCTTGTTATCTCCATTGGTCTCGTTAGCTTTAGCCTTCCTCTCCAAACATTCATTAATGCCTGCAATATCCTCTAAACCAGCTCTCCTTACACATTCCGAAACTCCGGTTGAAGGAATAAGAACTTCCTAAATACAGGCTATAATTTATTACAGGAATAGTAGGTTTTAATATATCATTAATCGAAAATTAAATTTACAAAAGCACATTGACATGCCTTGGCAACAACTTGGACAAGATCTTCAGACTGAACTATAAGCGTTTCTATCATACTATCATTTGCAACATTTGTAGCTCGGTTCCCCTTTTTAATCATCCTCGTGTTCTTCAGCGAAATAGTTGGATCAAACATACATAAATCATAAAAAGTATCAAGACAATAACTTTAACCACATCATTGAGCTTGATAAGTAAGCATTAGTATAAATTCGAAAGGTACTTAATTTACACTTTATCTAATGCACACAAACAGGAATTGCTTTGAGCTTTGTTCTTCGGCAAAATAAGATTAATAGAATCCAAAACTCAAAATCTTGACTTTTAATCTACTCAGTAAAATATGATAAAGAAGTTAAATGCGTGGTAAAGAATCAAAGATTAGATGGCAAAATTGGACAATAAATCATCACAAAACAGGTAAGAGCACCATCAGTTCCCAATAAAACCGAATCTCATAAAGGAAGATAGGTAATAAACAAAATGCAGAAGGGATCTTGGAAAATTTCAAGAGTACCATAATCATTGTTGACACAAGCGGCATAAAAAATTCCAATAACAACAGAGCCATCTTTTGTATGAACATCAACTGGGAGCTCAATTCCATAAACCCTAACCCTTTGATCAAGAACCCTAATCAATCATTCAAACTTTTCAATAATATCAAAAATGACCATCCCATATCCAGTGCCTTCATCGTTGTGAAGGGTCTATTCATATTCAGTGGACTCACAAAAATTTCCCCACCTTCCTCGTGAATTTGAAAGCAGCATCTCCTTGGCTTTCTCAAGGTTGACCAGCACGTTGGGTCCCTCCAGCCACTTCTCCACCACCTTCGACCGTAGATTCCACCTCCATCCTATCTCTAAACCATCGCAAGGTCCAAGAAAAAATGTGGAACATTTTTAAGAGAAGGAAAGCAGAGAACGTGTGTGAAGAGAGAGGGAGCAAAAGGCACTTTATTGGAAGATATTTAGGACAAAAACGACGTCGTTTAGGTCAAACTGGTTCGTGAACGGTGAAATCTGGATAGGTGTGAAAAGGAGTGTTCAAAAATGAACAGTGAATTTGGTATCACTCTTTTATAGGAGTAGTGATTAAGCCTATGTTTGGCCCCCCATTTTTTCAAAACTCATTTTCAATCACACATTCTCCCATAAAATAATTTTATACGTAAATCGAAATTTTTTCCTTCTTTTTTAACCACACATTCTTCAAAAAATCACTATTCCAAAATACATTTTCTTACTATAATGGGGGCTCAAATAGGGGCTAAATAGTTACCTACTGGCTACTTGGAAAAATCTTTTGTAGAGCTGGTTAATGCTAACAATTTTAAATTGGAAGCTTCTATAGAGTTCAGCACCATACTTATGTAGGACATTTGGTTTGTATTTCAGTGCGCTATCATATTTTTTCAGATATGTGAGGTTTGAATTTCAGGTAGTGTTTCTTGTGAAAGGACCAATTTACTTAGTTTGCATTAGCTGCACAGAAGAGCCTTATGAGTCACTAAGGGGACAATTGGAGCTCCTTTACAGTCAGGTAGCATATTACCCTTTTTTTATATATATTTTTTCAAATGCATTTTCTAGGTGGGTAACGCATCCATGTAATTTCAGAGGCTCTTACCAATTTTTTCCATTTCATGCCTATTTAATTTGATGAGATTCACTTCTGATGGATGTGTTAACTTACTTATTTTGCTTTGATTTAAATGCAGATGATACTTATACTCACAAAGTCTGTGAATAGATGTTTTGAGAAGAATCCCAGATTTGATATGACACAATTACTTGGAGGAACAGATGTTGTCTTCTCCTCTCTCATCCATTCTTTCAGTTGGTACGTCGTTATTCTCTTTGGACTGATAATCTAGTTTCAATAAAAGCAATATTAATAAAGCCTTGTCAGCTATTCCAACTACGTCATTATTAATCTGTTGTTAATCCAAACAGTTCTGATCTCTCTCTATCTCTACATGCACGCACGCATTTTGGGCAAAGTATATTAGGTGTTAGAGCTTGTAAACTGTGGGCTACAAGAAAAACTCTTTTTGATAGACGTTAATAATCAACTCTAGATAGTGAGTACTTCTTAGTCTCTGAACTATGACCGTAGTAAGAACCTCACTTTATTAACTAATAAAATTCTTACTTTTTAGTTTCTGCATCATTTTCCTTTTCCTTCATCATATGTAATGGGTACAATCCGTCCATCTAGCTAGTTTACTAGTCATATTATTACTCTCGCTGAAATTCCCAATCTGATCAAGAGATTCTAATATCTGAAACCATATGTCCAGCGGTGCTTTCCTTCCATGCTTTTTTCATTAACTGGCTTTAATTTTGAAGAATCTGTCTATTATTACACACTTTGCATGGAAGGTTGTGCAACCAATGTGCTCTTTCTCAATAGTGGTAGTTTTCTTCCTCCTGGTTTTGTCTATCACGACTTGTACTGTCACTTCTGTAAACCAGAGGGAAGAATAGAGCTACCCACATTATTTTAGATGTTTATAAATTATTATGTAGTGGACATTGTAATTTCTGCTTGAAATTTGTATTACTTACCAATTGAATTTAAGTTAGCCTTTTAGCTTAATAACTGGAAGGATCTTGCTGATTTTGATGTCAATTGTTTGATTGTGAGGTCATATAAGCCTTTTGAGACCAAATGTAATGTTCCTTATCTGTCAGTTACATATTTTTGTTTTTTGTAGTTCAACTCTCTATAATTTACATCTAAGACTTTGCATCTCTGTTGTAGGAATCCTGCCACTTTTCTCCATGCATATACCTGTCTTCCCCTTGCTTATGCAACAAGGCAAGCAGCAGGTTTGATCTTGCAAGATATAGCTGATTCAGGAGTCTTGTTTGCAATATTAATGTGTAGACATAAGGTCATCCTTCTAATTCTGAAGTTCTTGTTTTACCTTCTTTTGTCAGTCACAAGAACTCCTTTACAAGTTTAATTAACCAAGTTGTTAGTGGTTTCCGGTCAAAAACATCATCAGTTGAAACTTAAATGCAGGTTATCAGTCTTTTTAGTGCACAAAAGGCATCTCTTCATCCCGACGATGTGCTGTTACTCTCCAATTTTATTATGTCCTCTGAATCTTTTAGGCAAGTTCCGCTAACTTTTATAGTCTCTTTCATATTCCCTACTTCCACCTGTCTGAAATTATGGGAATCAAGATTTGGTTGAGATCATTATATCTTAATCAGATGTATAAATACATAAATACACTCAAACAAACATATATATGGACACAAGACATGTTTCTATGGTGTTTGCCTGCTACCTTGGGTGTTTTGCTTGATGATTTTAAATAACTGATTATGATTTTTTTCCTCAGATATGGAACTGGGGATTCAAAAATGGTCTGCAAAGAAAATGTTATTTGTAACCTGTTGTTTATGCCTTGGCAACTTTATTACTGTTATTTCATTATTTTACAAATCTTTATTCTGAATTAACTTTGAATTAAATTCCTAGTTGAACTTAAAAATAGATATGAGGCTCTTAAATGTATGACTTATTGTAAAGCAGATTTTTCCTAGTGTTGCTAGATAACGTGTGCAATCTTACTTTTTGAAGTTGAGAATTGAATATTGACCAACTGAATTAAGGAATTGAATATTGAATGCACAACTAGCAAACAGGCTGAAAGAGAGAATTTGAAGGGAAACTTCAATATCAATTCAATTTAATATTCAGAAGCCTCTAAAATTAGAAAACCTACTCCCATTTATTCTCAAGATCCCTAATAAAAGATGGAGAGTTACCTAACTATGAAATGCAATCACCTAAATGTAACCTAGTAAGTATGGAAAAGACAAAAAGAAAATCAATCAAAATATTTCTTATTCTTTTGCCTGAAGTGAACGTTTAGTTCATGGGAAGTCTTCCAGTTATATCCACAAGACTCTCCATCTGGTATTTTCTGTTTCTATGCCCAACACTTTTTTTTCCTCCTTTTTTTGCTTTTAATAAACATGAAACACGGAGATTCAAGGTGTCAATTACAGTACCATATATTGTTAATAGTTATAAATATATGCCAATAAATTCCGTGGAAGTTCATGGTGAAAATTACATAATAATTAGCTCTTTTGAACTGAAGCTGATTTTTACGACTGAGATTATTGTTTCTGTTTGTTGGAGGCTTTTATCTTTCTTTCTTTTTGTTTCACGCAGGACATCTGAGTCTTTCTCGCCAATTTGCTTACCAAGATATAATCCCATGGCGTTTCTGTACGCTTATGTGCATTATTTTGATGTAAGTAGACTAAAATACAACAACAGCTTCAGTTAATTAACACCTTTGAACGGCTATTCTCTCCTGGTTTTGAGATTGTAGGAAACCTGAATTTTGAGTACTCTAAATACTTTAGATGTTGATACTGTGATGGGTGGAAATGTACGAAAATAAACTAAGAGAAAGATTGAAAAATCTCTCCACACAAGTAAATAAATACATCCAAGAAATACAATTATCACCACCCAAAGGAATCTAACAAGGGATACAGGGCTAGGGAACTCAACACTTAATGATATCCCTCATATAGATGCAGTTTGCATGAATTCTACTCATACATTAGATTCATCATCATTATTCAAAGTTTGTTGGTAGATAATTGTTTTGGAACACCAGTTTACAAGTTTTTTTACCAACATTTATCTTCCCATGGCTAGATTAAGATACTAATATGAGAAGTTTGACATCACTTACTTGAAAGCTTGTAAATAAGGAGCCTACTTATCAACAAATGATATAAATTTTTGGATGACAGTTTGATACGTACCTGTTGTTGCTTACTACAAGTTCAGATGCCTTTTTTCATCTGAAGGACTGCAGGTAAATGTTCGTGTGATCTGCCAATGTTTCAGAAATTCATGATCCAATGGCTCTCCAATTTGTTTTGCAATAATTTTTACATGGGTTTGGGGTTAAATTTTGTTATCCAAGGGGCCACAGGATGGCTTGTTGGATGTATTACTATAGTCCTTCCACTCTTTGATAAAAGGAAAACTCTGGCATATCTTGTAGGATTCGTATTGAATCGGTACTCTTAAAGTCAAATGTACTGAGTGAAGTTCAAAGATCCATGCTAAATGGTGGCCTGCGTGTTGAGGATTTGCCTATGGAACCTGTTTCTAGTATGGGATCCATGTCTTCTCATCTAGGTCAATCAAGGCCTGCAGCAGATTCGCCGGGAAGGATTAGGGAAGCATTAGTTGAGACTGGTGGTCCTGCTGGGCTTTGGCATTTTATGTATCACAGTATCTATCTTGACCAATATGTGTCATCTGAATTTTCATCACCAATCAACAGCTTGACACAGCAGAAAAGGTAACATTGTATTATCATCAGAAAGGGTTATTCTGGAAAGTTTGACAACCAGGCTGCAAAATTGTTGTCTTGTTTTGCAGATTATATAGGGCTTACCAGAAACTTTTTTCGTCCATGCACGATCATGGAAATGGACCTCATAAAACTCAGTTTAGAATGGATGAAAATTATGGTATATGTTTCTGAATAGCCTAGTGTTTTATTTTGGTGATTTTAAATGTTCTTTTGTTTTTCAGAATGATAGCGTTCACCAAGAATTCCTGGTAGACCTAGTTCTTTACATTGTTACGTGATAAATGAATGATTCATTCGATAACATTTTCTTCCTGTGAAAGGATCACTAACATGTTTCAAGCGGTTAGAAGCTCCAAGATTGACCCTGCTTTGGCTTTTCACTTTTGCATATATGTCAATGAATAATTTTGCTTATGGAGACTCCACAACTCAATAATGTCATTTAGCATTTGAAGAGCTGCACCACCAGAACCATCAGCCTCATTCCAGGAGAGAGAACAACATATAGTAACACCACCATGACATGATTCCCAACTCTCGAAATTGGCAGTGATGGTCTCTGTTGACAAAATAATTTCTTAATCAAAAGGCAATCAACTTTATAATGCAACGTTCCACCCTTAGTTTGATATTTTTTTTTTATCATGTTCAAGGAAGGGATATAAGCAAATGGATTTTGTGGTTACACGCTGTCGTGGTTTGGGGTTGGGTAAATTCCATTGGTCTTCATTTTGAAAAATTGCTTTCAGTCAGAGAGGTGGCAGTGGTGGTAACTATGTCCAGTTGATGGTAGTTTGAGGTTGGCAATGTGTGGGCATTGAGGTGGCAGTAATGGCGACCTCCATATATTTATTAGGAGAGGTGTCAAATGAAGCAGCCATGGCTGTGATGTGAGAGAGAGAGAGAGAGAGAATCTTTATTGACTTGAGTTGGGAGACAAATGATTTTATAATGGACTACAGCGTCTTTAATAAAGGATAGATTTGGTGAAAAGCTCAAAATTTTAGAAAAGGGCATTTTACTTGTAGGCAATCCAAAAAGGAAATGTGACCAAGGGAGTATTCAATCATGGACAAGCATAATTTTTATTTTTTTTAATTGGATTTTTTTCCTCTCTCTCTCTCTCTCTCTCTCTTTTTGTTGATAACTGTTTGCAGTGGTTTAGTTTGTCAATTTTGCACATTTATTTTGTAACTCCTGCTTGTGAAGTTTCTAACCAATGCATTGACATTGCAGTTTTACTCTGCTGGGTCACAGAAGAATTTGAGCTATATGCAGCGTTTGACCCCCTTGCAGAAAAGGTATGATAATTGATAATATCACACTATGAACTTCGGTAGACTGGGTTTGAAATTGCAGTTCTCTTTCCAGGGCTGTTTTTGATAGTCAGATTATATATCTAGAATTCAATCGGACATATCCTGATGCATTTTGCTAGGTCTAGGTTAAGAATATGATTTGTACCATCTCAGCTTATACATTTAGCTATATGGATCCGACAACTACATTTTTGCAATTATGGTGCATAATAGCTTATCTTACTGCAGCAGCGGAAACCTTTACAACTTTGAAACATTATGTCACCCTACCTTGCCTCTAGATTTGTATTTAGAGAAAAATTTATCATGTGTCTTGTGCCTTCAAGCCATGGCTTATCACGTGCTGTTTATTTGAGAGCCTGGGGGCATTGTGAATTTAAAAAAGAATTAACCGATAAGTGAGCTTTGTAGAGTTTTGACTAATATGTCATAGCTAGGTAATGGGTGAGAATCGATAGTGGGTCTTCTGAAGGTTAGTGGTATCTTCTGCTCATGATTTTCCTAGATCAAGTAAATTTTCTGAAACATAGAGCTCATCTGGAAGAATTGGAAAGTTGAAAGCACATTCGCTCTGCCCACATCTGAGAGACCCGTATCTTGTGCAGCATCTGAAATAGATTGTTCTATGAGTTCATGGCATTCAAATCAGGCGTTATTTTCTTCTTCTTGTTTTTACCCTACAGCCCAGGGAGCAAAGGTTGAAAATGATTGAAGGAGAATATTTGGTTCAACTCAGATTTTTTCTTTTCGTTGTTTCAATTCTGCTGCCAATGGAGGAAGGCTAGAAAATAATGTGATAGGAGGAGATAGCTCTGAACTTGGAATTCTTGTGCAACTTCTATTCAAAACTAGCTAGCGTTATATCTTAAACGAGCTTGTAAAGGCAGAGCGATCCTGCAAAATTTAGTTATATACATTATCATCATTCTGAGTTATGATAAATTGCATTGCACCTTGCAGGATTCGGCAATAAAGACATGCAATCGGGTTTGTCGATGGGTGAAAGCTGTGGAAAATGACATTTTCTTGTTGGGAGCGAGTCCCTTTTCATGGTGATTCTTCCAAATACTATGCCTACTCCGGTCCTCTTGTATTTGTATTGAATAGATAAGGTATTCTCATTTCCCTCTAATAAAACATGGCCTAAGTTTTTGATAGGCTCCAATTTTTGTGTAGTTGTATTTGTACACACCAATATAAATATTGGTAGCACCTGTTGTAACTTTAAAATTTTCAGATCACTTTTATGAGAGTTTTTCTATCAGTTCCAGGCTTGATCAAAATTTCCTATTGAAATCTTGTGAGGGTAATTTGGGGAATTGGTGAGTCAAAGCACAGATGATTAAAGTTGTTCCCCACTATGACAGTAAGATTGACTACTAAAACCGCGTAAATAATCACACTAATGCAAAGGATATACATTTAATGAATGATTTTGTCATTATGAATCATGAAGTGGACATAAAAGAATATTATGCAGTAAATATGAAAATTTACCCTACCATACTGTAGTCACACCAAGACATAATTTAGTGCAGTAAACTAATTATTATAATGTCATCATATTTATAATTACAATTGTGACTGCAAAAATTTTGAATTTGTGTGTAAATTATTTTATTGAAAAATGTGTGATTGACATGGTGTCAAATCACTTTTCAAGAACGCATTCAATGTAAAGCAAGCTAGGGTAAACATCGCACGGCTCACAAGCAATAGACGGCGTTTAGAAAAATTATGTTCCTGTTGGTTTGGATAAAAATTAAATTAGTATTAAATTTTGATAAAAGTTGGTGAAATAATTTAAACGTGTGCTTCAAAAGTTGATAAAAATTATGAATTATATAAAATGTAGGATTAATTTAAGAAAAAAATGAACTTTAAAAAATAGGGGTCAAAAGCCCAACATATTGTGAGCGAATAACTTCAGGAAAAAGTAACGAAGGGTCGGTTAAACATGACACAACTCGAGACATATTACAAACGGATACCTAAATTGTTCATAGTTTCTTTATTTATGATTTGTCATCGCGTTAACAAGGCATTCACCCCTACCATCCAAAAGTTGAATGTCTCCTCTCCTAGACTAGACTCGAAAAGTAAATAGAGTTTAATTTTTTTTCATTTGTATCCAAATAACACGGGACAAGAACCTAATTTGATTTTTTCTTCTTTGTTTCTAAATCAAGATGGGATTGACTCTACTCGACCTCACTCCTTTCATATTTCTTCATTTCATTTTCTTTCTATCGGACTGAAGACCCTCAAATTCATATTTCTTCTTTTCATTTTCTTTCTATCGGGCTTGTGATCCTCAATTTCTTCATTCACACTGAGGACTGAGCTACTAATTTATATACTTTAAAAAATCTACGTAGTAAAATTTTGAAAATCGAGGGGAAGAGAGAGAGAGAGTACATGGAATCTCATTCATTTCCATGCACATTAACGTCCAGTAGAGTTGACTCCCCATTTCATAATCATTATTAAAAACCCACCAAAAAGAAAAAGTTCCCCCACTACCCACCTCCACCATTGCCTCCGACACAAATCTCTCCTTTCTCCGCCTAGGAAAATCACAATTTCTTACTCCGACCCGTTAACCCTGTTACCGGATCCGTTCCAACTTCGCCTAAAGAATCGTACAAAGAAAGAGGGGGTGAGATGTATAAGAACCAGCTGCAGGAGCTGGCGCAGAGAAGCTGCTTCAACCTGCCGTCATATACGTGCATAAGGGAGGGTCCGGACCACGCGCCGCGATTCAAGGCCATCGTTAACTTCAATGGCGAGGCCTTTGAGAGTCCCAACTACTGCTCCACACTCCGCCAGGCCGAGCACTCCGCCGCAGAGGCAGCCCTCAACTCCCTCTCCTCCAGCGGTCCATCCCACTCACTCGCCGCCCGCATTCTCGTACGTTTTCTTCTATTCGTTTATTTTCATTTCTGGATTTGTGTAAAAATGGACGTGATTCAATTTCCCCGTTTCTGCTAATGTGCGCCTTCCTGATATTAGATTTAAATGCATTTTCATTTCTTGTTCATGTTGTTGCCTTGGAAAAACCAAGAGCGCTAACGTGCGCCGTTTTCTACATGAAGAAGAGGGCCTGGGGATGCTAACTTACGCCTATCCAAATCGATGAGTACGGTCCGTTTATTAACTCACCGGTCAAGCTGGTGGCCTTTGGCTTTTATGTTGTGAAATTACTAATAAGTCCCTGCCCTGTTTCTGGGTGTATGGTTAAGAATGATTTTAATACAGTCCAAGTCAATAGAGCAGACTAGTGAAGTTTCAATGAATGAACCAGTGTGAGATGGACCATAATTAATCTTTACCTTTCATTAACAGCTGTTCTTGTTGCTGTTGTGTCATCAATTGGATTAATGGGAATGGGGTGTTTTAGTACATTTCTCATTAGTCGAAAGGCATAGTCGTCTGGGATTTTATCGGAACACGAACCAGAACAAAGATCAAAATCTCGAACAAGGGAAAAATACTTCCAACAGAGGGGCATTTTGTCATTTCATCGATTGACAATAATTATAATTAAATGTAGGTTGGACCGTTCAAAGTTTGGTATACAAAAAGTAGATAGAAATTTGGGATTTTGTAATATTGAAGTGATATATGATGAAGACCCCATTAGGTGAATTTAGTTGACTAATGATTAATTTACACTTATAAATGTGTTAAGTATGAATACATTGAAAATGCCGAGAGTGTGTACCTAATAATCATTAAGTAAGTGCAATTTGGAGTCTGGCACATGTGGGGGGAGTGTTTTCAAATTGCATAAATTGGATTATAATTAATTTTCTGATTATTTTTTGGTGTGTGATAGAGATGGAAAATTGAAATTGTTGACTTTGGTACTAATTTTTAATGCTATTTCAGAGATGAAGTTGTGTGTGAAAAGAGTTAAGATTTTGAATGGAGATGTTGGGATAATTTTCCTCATGGCACATGTGGAAAATGAATTTGGAATTATGTACAATTTAAGTCTTGTCTCCCTCAATTTAATGAGCTTCTCTAAAGCAAGGTGCACAATGCATGTGCCTGTCCCCTTCTCTAAACCAACCATTATGATAATTGCAAGAAAGAAACTTTATTTGGTACACAGTATTGGACAACAACGCACTTTACAATGAACGGGTGATGTGCAGAACATGTCATGAACTTAAAGATGAGTTATCTTCGCATTACAGATCACTCATAGTGAAGCTAATACCTAACGTTAAATGACCCTATTTACAATTCAAGTTATTGGTGTGACATACTAAATTGTTGTTTTGGTGTGTTTGGATGATCTTATGTCTAGGATGAAACGGGAGTGTATAAAAACCTCTTACAGGAGATTGCACAAAGAGTTGGATCTCCTTTGCCTCGGTACACAACTTATAAATCCGGTTCAGGACACCTACCTGTCTTTACAGGAACAGTTCAACTGGCAGGAATCACATTTACGGGAGAACCTGCAAAGAACAAGAAGCAAGCTGAGAAAAACGCTGCACTCGCAGCTTGGTTATCATTGAAACAATGTGAGTCCATTCTTAACTTTCTCCTTCTAACTAATGCAGTATCCTATGCATAATCTTTGGAGTATCGGATAGGAGTCGACAATATAATGAATGAGATTTTAGAAATTTTGATAAGTAGATTTATATGGTGTTTCTCATTGTTAACGAGTTGCTTTACTGGGTTTGATCATCATTTTCATCCAACTACGGAATGCCACCAATTCTCATTCCTAAATTTTAATGTCACCTTCAACCCCCGTGTCTCTCTTGAATAATTAGTTCATTTCATCCAGCATTTCTAATATCAAACCATTTCTTTATTGTTAAATCAATCACATTTCAGAGCATGAATACATCAAGAGAACCTTTCGTAATGCATCGTGATACTTTTCTTTTCAATCCTGGGAATGCTGTCTCTGTTGTTACTGCAGAATTCTTGTTTGAAGTTTGGGAATTTTACTCAGAAGTTTTATTTTTACTTGTCAGTGGCACGGCAAGATGCTAATTCTTCGCTGGAGCAGGAAAATAACGATGAGCAGGAGCAAATAAGAATAGCAAGGGCCTTACTGAACTATCGTGCAAAGGAAAAAATGGAAATGGCTAACCCTAACAGAGTCCCCATACCGTTTCAGAAAAAATTCCCTATTCCAACCCGTCAATCCTCAAGTCCACAGCGACCTACAGTGCCCACATCCAAAATCCTTCCCTTATTACACCAGAAAACTGCTGCTCGAAACAGACCTTCGTTTATTGCAAATGACAGTCATATTCCATTGTCACACCGTCGACCATTATCACAGCCCCCATCTCCAGAAGTTCAGGCAATGCACAATCCGAGGTTCCCTGATGTTGGGGCAGCACCTTACCTCCCTGTTAGACAATGTAGGGCACCTTATCAGGGGATCGCACCAGCAGTTACTATAAGAACTTCGGTGCCAGTTTTCTCTGCACCACCACGTCCACCACCTTCACATACTATTCAGCCCCAATCTATGCAAGTATCCCCACCTGTTTGTGTCCGGCAGGTAGTTCCTGTTTTTGCTGCTCCGCCTGTGCATAAAGAAATCCCACCACCACCTACGACAACTTGTGCACCTCCAAATAAAAGGCCACTCGAGGACGAGGAAACTGTGAAGAATTGCACAGACGGCGTTGATGAATCTACCGCAGTGAAGTGCTTGGAACAACTCGAGATATGATACTCTCCCTGAAAATCTCGTGTTACATTTTTGTGTTATGTTGGGATGCTTTCTATTGTCCTACTCAAATATACTAGTGTCTCCCTCTGTTGCCTCATTTGTTTGTATACACCTTCTTTGTGCTTAGAATTGTTGCAGGTGAACTCTTTTTTCTCTACCATAATATTTTGTGGATTTAATGCAGATGAACTGAGGTATCAAATAGATTATGAATATCAGTATATCACCACCTTTTTCTTCATTCAAGTCATATTTCCTTGGTAGAAAAATAGTATATTGGATTGATGAAAAAATTGTGTGAAAACCTTGTCTTTTTTATTCATTCAGTTATTCTTAAATTACAGCCAACCATACAAGCATCAAAACGTTATATAAAACTTTGTATAAATTTTATCTTCCGCATGGCTTTTTCAAGAAAAAAAAAATTTAATATATGTAGATGATTTTGATGTTAAATTATTATTATATTGCTATTTATGAAGTCTCTCTAGGAGCCATTATCCCACTATTATCCCAGTACGTACGAGGTCATAGATTGCTTATATGATTGAACTCCCTCAAGACTCGAGCAATTTCTCAAGACAAATGATCTCTTCACGCGTTTACTTGGATTGGTTGACCTTCAAATCTAGTTGGAATCGTGTGTGTCAACAAATTCTGCCTCCACTCTTCTTCAAACTTAAGTTACCAGCGCACTCGTTAGACGAGCAAGATCGGAGCCTCTTCAAATGCAAAGGGTGGGAAAGGCTGCGATTGTACACGCTCCGATGTTCAAGACAGTCAAAAGAATAATATGATATAGTTTGAGTTTCAGAGTGATGCTCAACTAATTATACATCTTTAGTTGATTAAATTAGTAAGAGACCATCCATCTTTAGATGATTAAATATATTAATTGAACTTCAATTGATGGATCAAACAAATCCAAAATCTCTTTATAGGTTTTTTTGGTCCAACTTTACCCACAACCACAAAGATATAGCATAGCACCCATCTTTCCTTTATTTACAAATTTAGGTCAAGACTTTAGGGTGAAAAAAACAGAGCATGCAAAATGGTAGGTGTGCTAATCAAGCAAAGGTATATATAAAATACACCAGCAAAAGAGAGGTGTCAATCCCATATGTAAATGGGTCGAGAGGTGGTGGTCCCGACTATCCACTTCAACGACATCAATGTCCATGTCAGCAATCAATTTTGTGGGCCCACAGCATGGTTAGTGTCAGAATGTGGGGTCCAATTAAGATTTATTCTTTCCTATATGAGAAAATGCAATGGCTCAAAGACAAAAGGGAGAGATGGGAACCCTCCACCCATTATTAGGAACACATCAAGAGATAAAAGTGAAAAAATTGGGAAAATGGGGTGGGAGACAAAGTAAAGGAATGTTAATCCCATCAACCTAAAGTTCAAATGAAAACAAACAAAAATACATGTAAACATTTGACTTTCCCATGTTCATCTTACACTTTGTTGTCATTTTTATTTTCCTCGATTTTGCTTCAAATTATTACATTATGTTTTTTTATTAAAAATTGAAATAGTTTGAATACATTTAATCATAGAGAGTGGAATTGATTCTCTAAATTTTGAGAGTCAAACCCAAATGTTAAAACGTCTCTCGGAGTATAATTTTAAAAATTGACTATTTAAAATAGAGGGCATTTTATATTTACAGGATTTCTTAGATATGCTTTAACACTTGCAAATTTGAAACGGTTAAAGAGTTGTAAATGGAAGGCAAAATTAGGATAGGACATTTTGAAGTAAGATTATGAGTCTCTAGCTTCTTTAAATTTGTTAATTTAAGTTTTTTCATGTAATAAAAATTAAGTTCGTCTGTAAAAATTGTTGAACCATGACATTAAACCGCAGCCGCATTTATGAAATTGTCGTTTGGTGCCACGTGGACATGTCAACCGAACGATTTTGAACTTAACCAAATCGTACTATGAAGGGTTTAGTTAGTTTAAGGCTCCGTTCGGTAGGGATTAAAATCCAATTAAAATTGAAAATATTGCTGTTATTGAGTCTCACTCGTCTAATAAAAGTTGACGATAACGACTATTTTTTCAATTTTAATCCGATTTTATTCTTTACCGAACGGGCCAGTTTCAAAATTTTAATAACAGTTTGTAATCAAACAAGGCTGTTTGAAAATTATGCAAAAATTAGAATGCTAAATTACAATCTTAACCTCTAAAAATAAAATTTAATCCGCAAGTTATCCATAATCAGATACCAATAATTATCCTAAATGTATACTAATGTCGAAACCATTTGACTGTTAAGATTTGGGAATTCATTTTAAATTATCAACCTTCCTTCTTGTTTTGAATCAAAGTCGATCAAGTTGCTCTTTCTAACTTTAATAAGCTAAGATGTGAGCACAATCTTAAAATATCAACTTTGATAGGAGAATCGATCGAAACTTTTATATGTTATTTATTTATTCTATTGACCTCAAAATATGATGCCAACGGATGCTGGGCCTACTAGTATATGCGCAAGCTAATTCCGACACATAGCGACAAACTAATGGTCGAGATCGTTCCTAAACTGGACGTGAAAGAAGCTCGGCGACACGAGGAGTTTTTGTTAGGGTTCCAGCAAGGTATCCGGGATAAGATTGTTCAATAATAACCAATCGCTGTGAGATAAAAGTAAAAGACTGTAAATTAATGTGCTTAAGAAGATGATAAGTTGCTTTTTAGTATTAAGAGTTTCATCCCCCACAATGGTCACTTGGAGGAGGTATTTATAGTGTTACAAACGAGATGTTGATCATTGGATGAAATTACACGTGACATCATCTCTTCGGCCAAAAAATTCTAATCCCTAGCCATTATTTTGACATTCATAACTTACAACGCATTTAATGTTCTTACACCTTGTTGATAAGATAAGACACAAATATACTTTTACAAAAGTTACATCAATCATTCTACTATAAATTCAAGATCTCTTCACATGGGCCGTCACTAATCGGTGTAGATCCTCTGACTTGATCCACTTCGGCATGCCCACCTCAGAATGAGTAACGGGCCATGGAATTTACCGTGAGTCGGCCACGTGACATTGCCACTGATGAGTCATAACATATTCTACGTGAGATTTATCGTTTAACATTTTATTTTTGGCAAGATCCCATAACACTTTTTGAATCTGACTTTAATTCCTTCCTTCTTTTCTACCACACACGAAATGGGTGAAATCTCGTAGAATTTAATACCCGACAACTACTTTATTTGCAGCACGAAATGTCGGTCAAAACTGGGGGAAAAAAAAGGCATTTCTCTTTTGGATTTACTTGTCAATACTCAGGATATGTTGACGTGTTTTAGGGTAACGATACAAAGTCAAATTAACAAAGATTTGGAAAAATCTTTTCTTTTAACATTACATACCCTAACAATTTCAATCATAGCAATGCCTTTTTTTTCTCTCTCCTAACTTATAAATATTATTAATAAATGATAAAAAAAAAAAAAAGTGAGGACCAAAAGGAGTGTTTTAGTTATAAATATGATTGGGGACATTTTATCTTAGCTTTAGAAGCATATTTCTTGGTCAGATTCGATCGTGCTTAAAATTTAATTAAAATTGAAAATATAGTTGTTATTGAGTTACACTCGTCTAATAAAAGTCAATAACGGCTAGTTTTTCAATTTTAATCCGATTTTTAGTTTTTCAATAACATGTCAAAGTTATTAGCTTAATGAAATTAGAGTCCTAAAAGTTATATTTTTGTTTTCTAACACAATTAATTGTATTGTTTTTTTCTATTAGATTATTAAATTGGAAATTGAATTCATAATATTTTAATGAGAATTTTTCTTTGCTATCACAACATCTAGTGAAATCTAGATTTCCATTTGCTAAGCTTTGATGTGGAAAATGGCTTCTTTGACTCTGGGGTAAAGAAAAAAAAAATGTCATCTTTTCACTTAAAATTTTATTTGGTGGCGTTTCATTTTAGGGGCATACAAGTACAAACTTGTTTATTATGTGGGTTGACATTTAATTCTAATGTTTAAACTGGCAATCAAGGAGGCCAAAAGTTGGAATCGAGCTGGAAAAGCTTGGAGTCTTCTTTTCATATAAAGAATAGAAGGATTCCACCTATAAAAAGAATTTATTGTTGGGAAAAATCAATCATCATCGAGCGCACAAAACATAAAACGAGTCAAAAGAGGAAAAATAATAATTAAATGTGATACAGTAAACAATCGACACCCACATGAAAATAACACTTTACTAGATAAGAACACCACACAATACAATATATTTCTCACCCTCACAATTTCTTTTCTACACAAAATTCGAACGCTAACTCCAACGTATACTGCACACCTTCACGTACCGTTTTATTCTAGTTTCTCTCATCTCAACTGTTTGTCTCTCTTCGATGGGCGGCTCACCATGACATTCAATGTCATTCTGCGATCGTGTGTACTACGCCACAATTCTCAAACACGACGATAGAATAAAAGTGCACATGCATGTGTTCGAGCGCACACAATTTCTTCTCTCTCTCGAGATAATGGATTATCGTGTTTCTTTTCGTGCATTCTAGCCGTGCTTATGTGTGAAAATATGTAGGGCAGCGTTCAACCTACCAAGCTTTTTAAGAACGGAATTTAACAAAAAAATATTGGTCCTTGAATTAGGCACCGTTTGGTACAGATTAAAATTGAAAATATGACTGTTATTGAGTCCCACTCATCTAATTAAAGTTAACAATAACGACTAATTTTTCAATTTTAATTCCTACCGAACGAGCCATTAATCTATCTAACTGCTCCCATTGATTTAACTAAAACCCTTTTATGCCATATACAAAATCCAAACACAACTATTTGTCAATATTCATTACATTTTTATGATTTCAATTTATAATAATTTTAAATTCATATTGATACTACTATTCTGTCGTAAAATATGATGTCACGTCCACAAATAATGGTCAAATCGTCAACTAATTGATCGGTTTAGCTAATGGTTCATGAAAAAAATAAAAAATAAACCACTCAGAGAGTTAGGGGGTAAAGTGAGATTTAGAGCAATAAATTATAAGAATTGGTTCTAAAAAATTAACAATTATTGCATCCTAAAGATACGTTTTAACTTGTTCTTGATAAAGTTGTTTTTTGAATTATTGTTAACTTTTTTGTTCATTGCATCATGTGATGCAATATCGATAAAAATATTAAAATATTTAGTAGTAATATACCAACCATTCTCGACCCATTTTATTTATTTCATTGAAATAAGTGTAATTAAAATTTTAAAGAGACGAATTTCTTACGAAGTCAAGTGCAGTGCTTTATTCTTTCTTTTAAATAAAAACATTTTAATAATAAATTATTTATATCTAAATTCACATTTTTTCCTACTTTTGAATAATACATTATTCAGTATTCAAAATATCGTTTTTTTTTTCTTTTCAATAGTGGCCGTCAAACGTTTGATTTGGATTAAAATTCAATTAAAATCTCAAGTCAAAGTCAACAGTATATTTTAACCACACATTTTATGAAACCCACAACTTGTCAATCACACATTATATCTGCTTTTATTAAAATCTACTAAAAATATGATTTTAATCTCTATAAAATAGGGGCTTAGCGTTGTTCGATATATATATATATATATATTGTATATTAATTAAAAATTATTATTATCTTACCCTCATTTTCAACCATATATATTCTTAAAAAATTAATGATCATTTTCACACAAACAGAGCGTGCACCTTTTCACGCATGCCAAAAAGCAGATTAAAAAGCAAAATTTGAATATTTTATTTTGGGATTTGGTGTATAAAATAAAGTTCGTACTAACGTATGAACATGGTATCTACTGTATCGCCGGCTGGGGACTAAAATGCGCCAGAAGACGAATAATAAAAAGTCCACTACTTTTTTTTTTTTTTTTTTGTTGCATAATAAGTAATTATTTATAAGTAAAAGCTATCCAACATCTTTAAAAAATTTGTCCAACGTAAGTTGGATAGGTAAATTAATTATAAGTAGAAAAAAGTTATTCTATTCACTACAATAATAATAGATTAAAGCCAACTTTTAACTATTTTTGTGAAAATCTCTAATTAAGCAATTTTATGTTGCTAAGCTATATTCATCACTCGATTCTATGTAGAAAACAAACACACGACTAAGACAGTTAAGCAATTAAAGCTTGATTTTTAATAAATTTTGATAAAAGTTTGATTGAAAGTTTACAAATTTGTGGGTTATATGAAATTCGTATTTAAAATCAATTGATAATTTAAATTTAAATTCTTATCATTTTTTTAGCTAAATCAAACACGGCCTTTCTCCTTGTGATGCCAGAGTGGACATCGAACGTTCCGGTAAAAAGTTGCATATTTTTTCTTATTTTACTTTCACACGTTCTATTTTAAACGATAAAATTGTCTATTATTTCAAATACATATTAGTTAATGTAGAGTCGTATAAATTGAGATTTAATAGATAAATAATAAAATAGTACATTTGGAACCGAATCTAGATAGAACGGTGAACCATTCAGTTATAATTCTAAGACTTGTCGAGTAATTTTGGATAAAAATGTTCACTCCTATAAAAAACTATGAATATATTTATCCTACTTTTATTCAAGAACCATTATATGCTATTTATATAATGTTCTACGACTGCCCCCGTGACATAGCTCAGTGATGCAAAGAACATGAGTAGTCTCAGCTGAGCTGCCAGCCGCATTGTGAGGGTTCGATTATTGCCTCTAACAAGGTTTGGAATCGGACTTTTTGTGGGCACCAGTATGACAACTCTTGTATTATGACCTGTTGAAACACATCCCGCAATTTAACTCCTCCACAATGCTCTAGGGATGGGACGGCGGGGAACCCTCAATGTTGGGGTTCTACATTTTTTTTATAATGTCCTACGACTCAATATATGTTTTTATCTAACTATAGACGTTTCGTAAATATATCATAACAATATATCTTCAGCTCGTATAAGATATACTTTTTCAAAAATACTTTTCTAAACTTATTTTTCAATCATACATGATAAAAATAATAATTTTGCTTTTAAGTTTTTCTCCAAACAAACTTTTAGCTACTGTTTGCCATATCCTTCAAAACCAATTTTCAATCACATATTTCATGAGATTTATAATTTTTATTAATTTTAAATCATGCATTTATTCAATTTTTATCAAAATCCGTTAAGAATTTATTTTTTATTTAAACTGAACGAAAACTTAGTTCTCAGTCCTGAACGAGACTCTCGTTTCGGAAGGCGAAGCACTGGCAGAAGATTTTGCCCATGTTTGAGCTCCATTTTTGTTGTGAAAACTTTTCGTAATAGTTATTTTATTTGATCTATTGTTAAAAATGAATTTGAGAAAAAATAGAATTATAGAAAATGAAATTCCAACAGGGCTTTTGTGTAATGTGATTCGACAAGGTTTCCTGTACTTTCTTTCATTTTTAACATATGAAAAATATTAATAAAATTCCAAAAAAGAATTCCAGTGGGTCGGGCAGCACGGCAACAGGCTGCAGCGGCAAACTGCGGCTTAAAATAAAAAACCTGCCATTTTCGATTTTCGAGCAGTTCACACTCCAATTACCTCTCTCTCTCTCTCTCTATTTCGGTATTTCCAGTCTTTTCTTCTTCTTCTTCAGAGAGATAGAGATAGAGCTTTCTGTTTTAATTTTTATATCATTTTTCCTTATATAATTATCTTAAATACCCCAATAGAAAGTTGGTCCTTGTTGATACGAAGTTAATAAACCATTGTTCCACGTGTCCCATTTTCAAGACTATTTCTGGTGAAATTCAAGTTTTGGGATATTTTTAGGAAAAAAGGTTTTGGGGATTTCAGCTTCAGCTTTTTTTTTTTTTTTTTGGGTTTTGAAGAATTGCAAAAACGCAAGGTTATTAAAAGTACTCGTAGTAACATATATGGTTGCAAGAAAAAGGCGAGGGATTCTGCAGTAACACTGCAGAAAACGCATAAATTTGTCGCTTTTGGGTGAAAATCAGGGGTTTCGCGTGTCAAAAAGTAACAGATTTCACCTTTCTTCCGGTGAAAGTTTGGACATTTGGTGTGAACAATAAAGCAGTATTAAAAAGGGTTACTGAAGGGTGATTTATTGTGTGAAGACGAAAGGGGGAAATTTGATTTTTTTGTCAGTATGCACATGATTTACATTACAAGGCTGTTTAGCTTTTGTTGAGCTATTTTTGCTGTTACCATTTTTATAAGTTAAGTGATAAGAGTTGTGTTCTCAGCCCAAGAATATTCTGCCTCAGTCAAGATCGTCAATTTTATCCTTTCGTAGCGTAAAAAATTGTAAATTAAGCAAAAAAAAATCTCTGCTACAAAGAACCTTCGTCAGTTATCTGTGGGAATATAAAAGGCTTCTCAGAGTATTCAGGATTTTTCATTATATTTGTGAGGTATTCTTGTTCTGGATTGGAGGTTTTGGGAGAATGGCTATGGTGGCACAGCAACATAGAGAGAGTAGTAGTGGGAGCATGAACAAGCACCTTGATTGTGGGAAGTATGTCCGGTACACGGCGGAGCAGGTGGAGGCTTTGGAAAGGGTCTATGCCGAGTGCCCAAAGCCGAGCTCTTTGCGCAGGCAACAGCTGATCCGAGAATGCCCCATTCTTTCCAACATTGAGCCCAAACAAATTAAAGTTTGGTTTCAAAATCGAAGGTAAAGGCAAAACCTTTTGACGCGTGGGAGTCTTTTTTTAGCATTCTTTCTTGGGCTATGTTAATGTTGGCGTCTTTAACAATTTCAATGTACATGGAATTGTACCCATTTATAGCATTTTCATACTTGTTAGTTTCAAATTTGATGAGCATTAAAACAAGTGAAGATCTTGATTTTGAGATCACTGATCATCAGGACATTGGAAACCTAGATTGAAGTCTAAAATTTGTTGAGTTGTGTATTTGAGGAATTATTAGATTTCTGATGAAGGCCAGAAAAATTATATGTTTTCAATTAATATAGGTGTCGGGAGAAGCAGAGAAAAGAATCTACTGGCCTTCAAAGTGTGAATAGAAAATTGACTGCTATGAACAAGCTGTTGATGGAGGAAAATGATCGCCTGCAGAAGCAGGTGTCACAACTGATAAGCGAGAATGGGTACATGCACCAACAATTGCAAACTGTATGCAACTCTCTTTTACCCATAGTTGGTATCAATCACTTTGTTCTGTTTCACCTTGTTTGATCTATTATGATCGACCTATATTTGATGTTCACTTGTGTTGAAAAGTAGTACGTGCATCCAGGATTGATTGAATGCAATCTGTACATTGTCATGCTATTAATCCAGTAACATGGTGCAGGCTCAGTCACGTTACTGTGTGTTGATACCATTACCAGAGTAGTAGTTGTAGTTTTTTTTTTTTTTTTTTGCTTTTCATTCATTAGTCGTGAGTATATATGATGTGGAATGAGTCCTAATCCCACTAATTGGTTTTGACTTCGTTCGTTTAGGATCTGCAGATTTTTGGTATATATGTTTTCTTCCTCAAGTTTACTTTCAAATTCGTATTCTGATATGAAAATTTCTACAGGCATCAGTGGGAACTACTGATCCAAGTTGCGAGTTGTCTGTCACCACTCCCCAGCATTCTCTCAGAGATGCTAACAACCCTGCTGGGTAATTTATTTGAATCCAACTCTTCAATATTTGCGTCCTTGTCTTATGAACACATATTTGTAGGCGCTAATTTTGATTATCCCTGATGTTTAATATATGGTTTAATCAGACTCCTCTCGATTGCGGAAGAGACCTTGGCAGAGTTCCTTTCGAAGGCTACTGGAACTGCCGTCGATTGGGTCCAAATGCCTGGAATGAAGGTATGGCCATTCATTCAGCTGTTCATATGATCCTTTCTCTAGTTTGCGGTAAATGTTAATATCATTACAACTTTTGGTGTAGAATGCTTTTTGAAATAGTAGATTGATGGAGAATGTGTAGTTAAATAATAAGGAAAAGTTTTGGGTTTGCATGTAATATTATTTTAGTGAAGAATGTGTGGTTAAAAAAATGGGAAAAAAATGTATTTTGGAAATAATGTGGATCAAACAAGGGCTTATACTGAAAGGATCACGTATTTGATTTCTTTTACAGCCTGGTCCGGATTCGGTAGGGATCTTTGCCATTTCACATAGATGCCGTGGAGTGGCAGCTCGAGCATGCGGTCTTGTAAGTTTAGAACCACCAAGGGTAAGTATAGCAATTAGTTTGACGTTGACTTTGCGGACTTCTTTAAGCACCTAATTCTGATGTGGCTAACATTGCGGTCTGTCTGAACTTGTTTTGAAATTTACAGATTGCAGAGATCCTTAAAGATCGAAATATTTGGTTCCGGGACTGTCGGAGCCTTGAAGTTTTCACTATGTTTCAGGCTGGAAATGGAGGAACAATTGAGCTTCTCTATACCCAGGTGAGTGGTGTGAATATCATACTCTTACAATGCTTCATTCAGCGGTATAGTAATCTACATACATTACTTTCAGACGTATGCGCCAACTGTACTGGCTCCTGCTCGTGATTTTTGGACTCTGAGATACACGACCACCTTAGAGAATGGCAGTCTTGTGGTATGCAAATATATCAACATTCGTCCAATACATATATTATAACAATCTTGCCTCTATGTCAATTGTGCTTGTCAATTACTAATTTTAGATTTTGGCATGTGAGCATGATGCATAAATTGTTTTGAGATCTCTCCCGCATGAGAATAATTCATAAATTGCTTGAGATCTCTCATGGATTTAGCTATTGGCCTTTGTACTAATGAAATAGTTTCCTCTATCTAAATGTGCTTGCAAACATGTTCATCAATATGTTCTTATTTTTCTCTTGCTATGGAAAACCTCTCATTATAGGTCCAATGTTCCAGACTCGTGTGGATCTATGACTATGAAAACAAAATGGATGGTGAACAAAAACAAATATATTGATATGAAAATATCTTTTGGGTTTCTTCTCAATTAGAAATAATTTTTGCTTTTGTTCAGTGTTTGTTTGTTTGCTATCGAAACATCTCAATTCTATCAAAACGGTTGATTTAGTTTTGAGTTTTTAAATCTTTTGAAGCATGATATAATTATCAAGGTGGAGATAAAAAATGTGTGTTTATGATCATTCTTCCTTTAAGGTGTGTGAAAGATCTCTTTCTGGTACTGGGGCTGGCCCAAATCCAGCTACAGCTTCACAGTTTGTAAGAGCCGATATTCTTCCATCTGGATATTTGATCCGGCCGTGTGATGGTGGAGGATCAATCATTCACATTGTAGATCACCTTAATCTTGGGGTTAGATGCATTCTAAAAGATCTTCCTAATATTTTTCTAATGTCCAGAACATGGTTGACATCTTGAGTAACATTTTCCAGGCTTGGAGCGTGCCAGAGGTGCTACGACCGCTTTATGAATCTTCAAAAGTAGTGGCACAGAAAATGACAATTGCAGTGAGTACAATACATTGAATGACTTTCAAAAGATTTTATTTGCTATAATAATATAAACAATAGTTTGGCATTGAAATTTTGTTTCTGAAGGAGTAAGCATAAAGTTCTGTATTTTTAAGTAAATCCATTTTAATTCCATGGAAAATTTGACTAATTGAGTATAGTGGAAACCTGATTTTCATTCCCTTCAAAATGCTTTTAAAATAGGCATTGCGATATATTAGGCAGATAGCCCAAGAAACAAGTGGTGAGGTGGTATATGGTCTTGGCAGGCAACCAGCTGTTCTGCGTACTTTCAGCCAGAGACTAATCAGGTAGCTGCCTTTATATTTCAGTTATGCATTGAGATATGGTGATGTAATTTTGCCTATATTGTGCATGTGGTTATGATAGCATTGTTGATGATCTAATACGTTCTCTTGTGCAGAGGCTTTAATGATGCGATTAACGGATTCAGTGATGATGGCTGGTCGATATTGAACTGTGACGGTGCTGAAGATGTTGTAGTTGCCGTTAATTCATCCAAGAACCTGAGCACTGGTACAAATGCAGTTTCCTTGCTTGGAGGTATTCTCTGTGTGAAAGCATCCATGTTACTTCAGGTGATTCTTATGTTTCCTAATTTAATATTGAACCTTACAGCTTAGCATTCTGTTCACTTGTCCAAAAGCTTTATGAACGTAAAATGTGTCTTCTTGTTTCTGTCTAGCATGTAATTTAACCATCCAGTTCCAAGTGTAAAAATTGACTGCCTAGCATCTGGCAGGGTCTCACGCCAATCATCTGTCGAACAATTTGTTACCTTGAGGCTGTTTGGCTAAGCTTAAAAAGTCCACTTATAAGTTAATCAGCAAGTTTTAAAATAAATAAATTTTCTTATGGGTCCAAGTTGGAAATAATTACTCAACTTATTTTGATAGTAAGGCAAGAACTACTTTCGATACAAGTAACTTTTTTTATTTGGAAGTAACAAAAAGTTATATTCAAACTTGTTTCTGAACAAAAAGTTAAAAAGTAACATTTTTACTTTCTTTTAAGCTCAGCCGAACTGATGCAGTACCAATAGAGAACAATTATCAAACTAATGAATTAAGCCAAAACTGAAAAGAAAGAAGCAAGAAGGAGAAGAAAGAGGAGAAGCCATGAGAAGAAAAGAGGAAGGAGAAAATGTGGTTAAACCAAACTTAATTTACTTAATCATCAACTGTTGAAACTGTAATGTAAAACTTGCTTAAATAGTGAAAACCTAATTAGGGTTTGGGCCAACCCACTACTACAAGCCCAATAACGATAAAATAGAAAATAACGACAAGGTCCAATAATACTAACGTAAACCCTAATGACAATAAAATAAATCTCGAAAATCTTGTGATGTCTGCATCACGAACTTGCTCAAATTTCTCCATTGAATTGAGTATTTCAGCATGCTTTGCACAATTTTGTGGGTGAAGTCTTGTATGACCCACAGATGGTAATGTAGCTTTAAGATAGGCTTCTTTAATGTTGTTTATAGCTCATTACAACTTAGGCTGTTTGAATAATTATACTGAAGTGATTTTAATTTACAATTTGCTTGAACAATGCTCAACCAAAATCCAATATCCTTCTATTTGTTGTACATCCATACCATTAGCAATGTTGTATCTAGTGTTTAATGGACTAAACTATTTCATTGCTGCCAGAATGTCCCTCCAGCAGTGTTAATTCGATTTCTAAGGGAGCATCGATCAGAATGGGCAGACTTCAACGTTGATGCCTATTCTGCCGCGGCCTTGAAAGCAAGCTCGTATGCATGTCCAGGAATGAGGCCTACAAGATTCACTGGAAGTCAAATCATCATGCCACTGGGACACACAATTGAACACGAAGAGGTCTATACTTTGTACTTGTGTCACAGATGTAACTAATGAATTATGATAATCTTTTAGTTCCACAGCAAAGCTTTCAGTTCCCTCCAACAAATACAATAAAAAATAAAGAAAGCGGCCAGGCCTGGACACAAATTTTTGGATTGACTTAATTTTTTTGTATCTGTTTTCTTTGGTATCTTTATATTGCAAGAGGTGCCTTTTCTGCATTGACTTCCTCTTTTCCTTGATCTTGATGTGACCATTTACCTTTACTTGAATAATAAGTAAAAACAGTTCTGAAAGCATACATCAGTGCAACATAATTTCATTTTACTTCTATTTTTTGTTTCGTATTCCAGATGCTTGAAATGATTCGTTTGGAAGGAGATCCACTCAGTCATGAAGATGCTTTTATTTCAAGAGACATTCATCTCCTACAGGTGGCGTTCTTGAGTATCTTAATACCATTTGAATGAACTTAGTAACTACTGATGCAGCAAACCTAAAGATATACACTTGATAAATTGATCCTTATCTACAGATGTGTAGTGGAATTGACGAGAATACAGTGGGGGCCTGCTCTGAGCTAGTTTTTGCTCCAATTGATGAAATGTTTCCAGATGATGCACCTCTACTGCCTTCTGGTTTTCGAGTTAACCCGCTGGATCCGAAACCAGTTGAGTTAAAATCTCTCTTCCTGAACCTGCCTTTATCGTTTTCCTTGATGAGATTGTGCTTGATACTGTTCTAGCAGCCTGCAAGAGAATCAGTTTTAGTATAAATATTCTCTGTTTTTTTACAGTGGCTCAGCTGTGCAACATGGCTGAGCTGTACAAGTTACAACATAGGCACTTTTGTTTGGTAATGACACATGAACAACGTTGTACACTATTAGTGAAAAAAATGGAGCTAAAATCTTCGTCATTAGTTTCTAGTATTGTATACTAAACATGAAGCAAACATTTATGCTTGGAAAGATTGTTTCAAAATGGTTCGATGTTAGGATTATGAATATATATTTGTTATGGGGCTTCTATTATGTAAGCTTTCTATCAAACCTTATATGTAAGATGACACTACATTTCGCTTATATTTCTAGAATCATGGATGAGATATTGAATATAGTGTACGATTTATTTTATTTTTTGCTAACCTAAAATTACAAATGCCTGCATTTTGGCGACCCATAATTCTAGATAACTAAGGATTTGTTTGTGTAGGGTGTTTTACGGGATCCTTTGAATTCGTATAAAACTCTAGATTTAACATCAAGTCTCGAAGTTCGCCCGGTTGCCAGTCATGCCGTGGGATATGCAGCTTCGTCTTGCAATGCACGATCAGTATTGACTATTGCTTTCCAATTCCCATTTGAGAGAAATTTACAGGACAATGTTGCTACATTTGCATGCCAGTATGTTCGTAGTGTGATTTCCTCTGTACAGAGGGTTGCCATGGCCATAACTCCATCAAGTTTGAGCCCTGCAATTGGGACAAAGCTGTCTATGCACTCTCCAGAAGCTGTAACACTTGCACGTTGGATCTGTCAGAGCTATAGGTTAGTTATGCTGGTTTCTCATACTTCTGATTCTAACCTTCCTAGCCAATGCCATTTTCTCAACCCTGTAAAGTATTGTCGGAATTCTTGAAAAATTGAAGTTCTTCCGTGTCAAATCACCACTAGGCGTGCACATGAACATGTGAAGGAAAGGCCTCATCTTGTTCTCTGGGCTTGCTTTATGTTGGTATATGTTTCTAATATGCTTTCTGCTTTTGCAGCTATCATGTGGGTGTTGAATTGCTGCAAACCGACTCTTTGAATGGTGAATTAGTATTGAAAACACTTTGGCATCACCAAGATGCCATTTTGTGCTGCTCATTGAAGGTATGCAAAGTTCTAAATTTAATAGATCCCTTTCATTTGAAGATACTTCTATATTTTTTGCACACTCCCTTCAAACACCCAACGTGAAGCCTCCATATATATGCAAGACCACTTTCCCGTCTGATATAAAGATTTTCGGTATAGCCATGTTTAATTTCTTTCGTAACCTGCTCTAGCAGGCACTGCCAGTTTTAACATTTGCAAACCAGGCTGGGCTTGACATGTTGGAAACCACTCTGCTGGCTCTCCAAGACGTAACATTAGACAAGATATTTGATGATTCTGGATGCAAAGCAATGTTTTCAGAATTTGCTAAGATCACACAACGGGTAATTTCATGCTATCCGAATACTTTATTTCGTCTCCTTAAATAACTTACATCTTCTAAAGTATGCCGTTCGTTTCCTTAAATAACTTACTTCTTCTAAAGTATGCTGAAAGTAGATATATTGCATCGAGCAGAAGCTCAGTTGCAATATACAGGAAGTTTCAACGAGTTTGTCAATTAAATTTCATAGTTGATGTGGTTCTGTGAATATTCTATTTTAAATGATATTGAAGACCTCTTTACTCATTTGTTTGACCATTTCTTGAAATAACGAGCAGCGAAAGCAACCTTTGTAATTGCACTTAGTTCAGTGAGGTTGTAGTTGGGAAGTTTTGATGCATAGAACCAGATACTCCTGTATGCAAGTTTTGGCATCAATTTATCATAAGCTGCTTTGCCATTTCAAGCTAGGCAAGTCTAGGAGTAAAAAACGTCTTCTTATTTTTAATACTATTTTAAACTTTTATTCATTCAAAAATCATTTAATAATTAAAGTAATACATACTAAACATCTAAAATTATAAAATAAATACCATATTTACTTAGCCCCTGTTTCTTACACATTATTTTAAAACACATTCTTTCAAAACTCATTTTCAACCACATATTCTTCAATAAAATAATATGTTCCATCACATCAATAACTTTTCCTTACTTTTTAACCACATTTCTCATCATATCATTATTTATAATACATTCTTTCTTCAATAATATCCATCAACAAACCCTTAATAATTCTTACAATTAGTCAATTATATAATTTTCAAGTTTTCGAAATACAAAACCTAGACTATTCTTCATAGTTTCAATTTTCAACTAGACAATTCATACTCAATAGATTTATAAGAACTTCATACATACTTTCAAAGTTTCCAACAAAACGATAAGTCTCAAAATCATAATTATATAATGTGAATAGTACTGTACTTAAATCTTATTTAAATGTTTATCGGACATCAATTCAATATCCTCTTCTTTTTCTAATTCGTCTTCCTTGTCGTCCGATATAAAATTATCCTCTCGGGCTCCCTTATTTCATTTTGAGAACACTAAATATAATAAATTCTACAATTCTTTGCAGGGATTTTCTTACTTGCCTGGCGGGATCTGTATGTCAACAATGGGACGCCATGTCTCGTATGAACAAGCCATCTTGTGGAAAGTTGCAGCAGAAGATAACTCTGTCCACTGCCTTGCCTTTGCTTTTGTTAATTGGTCTTTCGTGTGAAGGATAAAATTCAGTTGTTGCAATTCCCTTTTTCACAGTAGTATATGAAAAATCAGACAAAAGATTCAAGGGGGAAGATAGACCATGGAGGAATTATCAAGTTTTGTGATGTTTACCTCACCCCAGTTGCAATATTTTAATATAATTAATTATGTTGTATGCATCTGGAGCGTTTTTGATCCTCCAGTGTAAATTCTGCCTGTGTAGTGCTACTGAGTTATTGTATTTGTAGGTAGACTATTGATTTGTCAAACGTTGTGCCTCTTGTACATTTGTATGAAGTTAAAGAGGTACTACTGTCTTTCATAAGATTAACTTTGATTGGAAAATTGTGATTCATATTTAGTCCCTGTTTGGTTTAGCTTAAAACTAGTTTTTTAGTAGATTTTAATTAAAGATGATGAAATGTGTGGTTAAAAGGTTGATGAAAGTTGTGGGTTCAATAAAATATGCAGTTGAAATGAGTTCAAAAATGGAGGGCAAAGAGGCTTAATATATATGTATATTGAAACATAGAGATAACTCTGTCAAAAACTATTGTAATCTCTCATTTAATAGAGTTTTTAAACCATAGCATTCTCTCATTTGCAAAATTTTACTTCTAAAAGAATATATAGCAAAAAAGAGTTTTTTAATGTGCAAGTATAACCAATAATATTCAACTTCCCATTTACAAGATTTATGTACAAAGGTTGAACGGATCCTGAGTTGTCTATGTCATCAATTGAAAATGGCACAAAACTGAATTTATGAAAAAAACTTCAAAACAGTCCTTCGGTAATTGACACTGGTTTGAATTCCCATGGGGTGTAGCTTGTGTTGTTCATCTCGAAGCCAACGACCAAAAGTTCAACAAAAATGATGGCAATGCAGCAAACCAGCTAAGGAAGGCCATAGCTATAGCAGTCTCATACTGAGTGCAATGGTTAGTAGCACAGGCATCAAGATCGTTGCCAATGAGAACGGTGATGCCTGCAGATGCACAGGCTGCTGCAAAAGTAAGGGTAGAAGTGACCTGAAACATGACGGATTACAAGTAAAGAAATGCATTTCATATCAAACCATTGCATGTATGTTTACTAGTACTAAGTAGTAGAACATCAGTAAACGGTAGAATGAACAAGATTTTTGCTTCTTTTCTCTCTTAGTGCCATCTAGAGCTATCCAATTCCACCCCACCCCCACCCCCCTTATTTGTCAATGTAGGATTGTAAGACCATAACAGTTGATTGTTGGGTAATTATGGATTGATGATAATATCCAGTCAAAAAATATTGCAGGAGAAGATGATCGAATCAAGAAGACTAAAAGCATCAAGTATAGCATACACCAAATTTATCAGTAGCCTCCAAGGATGCATGAAATACATAATACCTGTTTGTTTAAATGTTGAGGCATGGACATTAACATTGTTATAGCCTATAAGGAAATATCACTTTGGCAGAATCTAGCAAACCAGTCACATATAACTAATGGTTGTTGAGCCAGAGGTGAATCTCGTGTATATGGGGATCACTAGATGAGGGAAAGATTATTGGATGTGACTGATTAACTATTACTAGCTTACTTCATATTGTAACCCATCACAAGATTGGAAATTTGAGAAAGGAGTGTGCATAATGGCTGTTAAGCCACAGGCTTCAGTGCATTTCTAAAGAGCATCTCACCTTGAACGCAATAGGCTATAATTCACAATACTATTTATGAAATTCATAGTCCCCACAAAATCCAAACTTCTGATAACTGGTACTTTTCCAGATCAAATGGTAGGTCCTAGGAATTCATATGCAAGCATTTTGTCGTTAAAAACCAATACTAAATATCATTGCCTTATGGATACTTTGATGTGCTTCAACTTAATATAAGCTTACAGGCCTTTTAATATATTGAGTGCCAATATAAAAACCATGTTCATGAATGCTCTCACGCTATGAGTTGGGTTCCATCACATTCATGTATGTTAACAAGTGCCAACATCAAAATATTTTTCACAGCCTATCTCACTGGGATAAGTCAACGCAATTCATGCTTATATATAGAGCCTGTTTGTTTCCCATTTTTATTGTAAGAATGCATTTTGAAATGGTAGATTGATAGACAATGTGTGGTTAAAAAATAAGGAAAACTTTTATGTTTGCGTGTAATATTATTTTATTGAAAAATTGGTGGTTGAAAAGAAGAGAGAGAAAAATGTATTTTCGGAAAAACGAGTATCAAACGAGGGCATATTATAAATCCAGTTAATCTGGTCCTATACCAAGAAGTCCTTTCTGAAAATATGTGATTGTGCTAAGTAAACTATTGTAATAAACTTACCCCGTCACCAACAGAAAATAAACTAACAGCTTGATAATTTTGCAAGTGGCGTCCTACTAGTAGGGCATAAATGTCAACAATTGCCAGTGCAAGGCTCCACATACTCTGTAAACCAGTAGCAGCAACAAGGTAGCTGGAAAGAGCACATATTTTGAGTTCAGTGCCAGGATCATTGCAAGGACAACCAAACAGAGTCATATTTATTTTAGATACAAAGGCAATGGGTGCATATAATACCTTAATTTCCTACCAGGTTCCCAATTAAATGGAAAAGAAAGAGGAACTTCGAATATCAAATATATAAGAAAAAAATCAATGGTGGTCACTGTTAGCATCTCTATCAGATGGTTATCTTTTAAAAAAGGTTACACGTAACGGCAGTACGTCATGAGCTCCCAAATGCAATGTGCAGAAAATTGCATGGTCAGACTTGGTCGAGATTGTTTTAACATCAAAGTGGAGGAAGCGGTTTCAAGCGACATGATGCACAAACATAAAACTGTGAGTTTTGCAGGGAGCACGTGCAGTCTTGTTTAAATTGTTTGGATTTGGCCAATTCAAGTTTGCATCACATCTCCTAGAGACAAAAGGAACTTCTGGTTTTTGTCGTGAGGTTGTTAATGAAAATTCAGCCAGAGGAACTACTAATATTATCTTGGGTTTAATCGTTCCTCCTTAAGTAAGTTTGAGTTTTTGAAGACGTGTCATTCTTATGTAGTTAGCAGTTTGCACTATATTAAAGTGACTTTGTACGAGTTTTCTAAGTTTGAGCAGTAGGATAGACTAATAAACGCCAATCGTATCATACACTAGACAGGCCTATTCTGTACTCCACACCTTAACTTCAAAGGCTTTCTTTGGGTTTGAAAAGTGGCTAAGTTATATAGACAAAAATACATTAGTTCGTCTCAATATAAGGTGCTTATCACAACCTCCAGCAACAAGTGGTGCATCAACAATTTATGTATACACAGGCCTGATCCTGGACTAAATGGAAAGCTGAAACTAGCGATTCGAGCAAATATTCTTCATTTTATTCAATTTTCCTTTTTGCTGGAGAATAAGAAAATTAACGGTTCCAATTCCATAGCTACCACAAACAATCAACAAAAGCTTCTAAAACCAGACCAATTATAACATGACAGCGATTACCAGAAGGCGGTGACCGAAGCAAAGTCAGTGGTGGTGACCATAACGGAAAGAGCGACTACTGCAAACAACGATTGAGAAAAACGCAAGAATACGCCGCCTACAGTTCCCGGCATGCCCTGGAGATCCTTCATCCTGATACGTGGCAGGGGTACATTTGCCGCCCCATCCGTCTGCAGCGGCGGCGCCTCCACTGGATGCACCACCCCCTGTCTTACGTTCATCTCTCTCTCTCTTATCACCAGTGAATTATTGCTATTGTTGATTAAGCAGCATCAACAGATATGTTGTACAGTACAGTGCATATGAGTGGGGGGTTCCGGCTATCAATGCGAACGTCGTCGTTTTGATCTGTATCGACGCCAATGTCGCCTGAAAAAAGTCGCCAAAAGAATTATAAGAATAACCTCTCAATTTTGAACGAAACAAAGGGCAGTGTAGCGTCCATTCTACGTAGTGCATATTATTTTATTAATAATAATAAATTTGTCACTGTAAATCACCTACTTATGGTTTGGATAATAATTAAATTTTGATAAAATTCGATGATTTTGAAATTTTGTAACTTAAGTCCCCGTTTGGCTTCCATTAATTTATAATACATTTTTCTTCATCTTCATTTTAATCACATTTTTCAATAAAATAATATTACGCGTAAAAAAATGTTTCCTTCTTTATCAGCTACACATTCTCCACAAAAAAAATACTATTTCTCTCATTATAATTTATTAATTTGAAATAATGGAGTCCTATTGATCTCACTATGATTTTTAAATCAATTAAAAGTTGATTAAACATTCAAAAACAATAATGTTGGTGGGTTATAAGAATTTGTTGAGGTTATCTTCTATTGCAATTCATTTTTTGCTACGTAGATTTGAGTTCTTCGAAAAATCAACTCGAAGGTCAATGCTTTTTCAAACGAGCCTAATTATTATTTTAGTTCTTTCGATAAGAAAAAAAAAACACGAATTAAGGATGGATGACTTCGGTCATGGGGATATGAATTGTGCATATGTGAAGAGGTTTCAATTCGTACTAGTGGTGCAATTATATTTTAACGAACTAGGAGAAAGGAATGTAGGGAATCATTTTATTGCATTAATAGAGTGATGAAAAATGAACGGTTAGAATTATAGAATAGAGAGACACACAAGTGAATACAGAATACCACATTCATTCCTCGAAAAGATATAATTATTTCCGTTTTCACATATATTAAGAAAATGAAATTGATATAGTTGAAAACTATCAATTTTACTTACGTTCTTTCTAAATATTCACTTACATTGAATAAGTGTTTAAATATGAGTAGTTCATGCTTATTGATTCGAATAAGGCAAATCAAATATGAGCATATTAGGCCCCTATTTAAGCCAAATTATTTTTTTCATTCTCATTATTTTATTCATTTTCAAATACACATTTTTTAATAAAAAAATATTTTACATCACATCAATAACTTTTCCTTCATTTTCAACCACATATTTCTCGTCACATCAACAAAAAAATACATTCTTGGAGCACAAATGTGCACCAAACAGGGGCTAGAAAACTAAGAAATCAACCATACTCTCAATAAGGAAAGTGACGTATTTTTGAACAAACAGAATAGGAAAGCAAATATATATTTATGGGACGAATGAAGTATTATTTACCCATGTTTGGTTTAGCTTAAAATTAAAATTAAAATTTAGATCAAAATCAATAATCTCACATTTTACGGAGGTCACAACTTTTCAAGTACAATACCACCAAATTTTATTAAATTCCACTAAAAATTTAATTTTTATGGAACCTTAGGGCATTAAAAAAAGAAATGAGTTGTCCTCTTGCCTTTTATTTTACTTTCCCATCACGTTTTCATTCATCCCATGGTGGCTTAAATTATTAATCACCTTTGCATTTACTAATCAAACAAAGTTATTAACTTTTTCTTATTAGTGCTTAAGTCAAATTATTATTAATAAGTTAAAAGGGGCATGTGGTGCGCACTGCGCCGCCCACGTGACATCTGCATGCACAAATCAGAAGGTTATTTACGATGGTGCCATCATAGTCACCTTGGTTGCTGTGGACTCTGCTCGTGCTTGGAAGTTAATAGAATTGAATTTTAAATAAATGTCGATAAGATTTTTCAACTTGAATATAAAAATAATATAGCTCCTTTCAAGATTTTAATAGTATAAATTAAAGTCAATAATTAATTTTAATCACATATCTCACGAGATCTACAATATTTTAATCACATATTTAGCCATTGTTTGATTCTTATTTGTTCAAAACTAATTTTTTTAGAAATTGATTTTTAACCACACGTTCACAAAATAAAATATTTTGTACGTAAATTTTTTAAAAAAAATTAACTTTTAACCACACATTCTCTAAAAAATCACTATTTGAAGTTCTATTAAATTCAAGAAATGGGACTCAAAAAAAGACTTAGGGCGTGTTCGATAGAGATTAAAATCTAATTAAAATTGAAAAGTTAGCCGTTATTGTTAACTTTTATTAGACGAGTGAGACCCAATAACGACTATATTTTCAATTTTAATTGAATTTTAAGAACAACCGAACACACCTTTAATTGACTTGTATCAAAATTTACTAAAAAATTGATTTTTACTCCCGCCAATTGGGGTTAAGTAAAATTTGATTAAGCCTTTATTTGATTCCCATTATTTAAAAAATATATTTTTCTCTATTTTATTTTCAATCACACATTATTCAATAAAATAATATTAAACTCAAATTCAAATTTTTTTCTTTTTTAACTACATATTTTCTATCAAAATACTGTTTCAAAATACATTTTCATAAAAAGATGAGGCTCAAACAAACTTTGAATATTTGTTTGAAAATTTGATAAAAATTATGAGTACTATGAAATAATTGGAATTGGAAATAAAGTTGAATAAAAATAAAATTTAAAAAATTAGGACCAAATAAGTACATCAAGTCATATCATGGGACCTTACACACGTCACACCGTGGCCACAAAAATGGACCGTCACTATCATGCGAAAAATTAATAATTAATGGAAGTTTGAATTTGTTAATCTGTAACTAAAAAAATTATAGAGCCACGTTGAATAGATTATTACTTAATTTTAATCTTATTGCAAACCATTAGTCATTATATGTTTTTTTTTTTTTCTATTGAGTTTAAACTTCGTTTTAATTTGATTTCGCCAATGGAGTCCTTTTTCGTTAAATTTCACAACGATAAGATTGTCCATTGATATGACCAAACTTGATCATCGCCTGATCTTTTACATTCATATACGAGGATCTCATTCTAAACTCCATAATAAACCTCTCTGTTTGGTAACATTAAAATTTTTATTCTCATTTTTCTACTCATTTTCAACCACACATTCTTTAATAAAATAATATTTTTCATCAGATCAATAACTTCTTTTTTTCAATCACACATTCACCATCAATCTACTATTCAAGAATACATTCTTTCAGTTGGGGGCACTTTGGCAGATCAGTTGGGGGGCTCTTGGACCCTGGCTAGTTTGAGACACATCCCGCGATTTACCGGTCTGCGTTTTGAGGGGCCAAGGCGTAGACTTCAAGATTAGTTGCCGAAGGTGGACACCTGTGTATCAAAAAAAAAAAAACATTCTTTCAAAATAATGTAGCTCAAACACATTCATATATATGTTCTTGTAGGGATGCTTTTAATATTGATGTCGTCACACGGGGCGTTCAAGAACCATTGTCACGAACTCATTGCGGACAAAATATCAATTGCACAAGTGCTAGGGATCCAATTGTATCGTATTATACACGATCTCACGAATGTTACAGTCGAACTAGAATTGCACTATATGTACAAGATTTACAAACATTCAGATTATTACTCATTTTAATAAAAAGAAAATAGTAGTTTGCTGTCGGATTTCTGCAACATCAAACATGCTTATAAGCACTATCCTCAAGGAGGTATACCATAAGCATCAACTGAAAAATCTAATTTTAAAAACGTTTATATTTGGTTGTAATTAAAAATAACTTTTTAGGAACTAAGTCCTGTTTGACGCCAATTCTATTTCTCATTTTTTTTCTTCATTTTAACCATACATTCTATAAATAAAATAATATTACACATAAACCAAAAAAATTTACTTACTTTTTATCCACACATTTTTCATCAATCACTATTCCAAAATTTATTTTTCCTCCAAAATGGATGTCAAACACAAGCTAAGACTTACTTTCTGATAAAATGTAATTTTTAAATGGTTTTGCTGGTTGTACACGGGCACTATACAACCATCTTTAGAGTGTGTTTGGTAGTCCGATTAAAATCTCTATCAAACACACTTTAAAATTGGATTAAAATTGAAAATTAGTCGTTATCGTTGACTTTTATTAGACGAGTGAAACTCAATAACGATTATATTTTCAATTTCAATTGAATTTTGAACTATACTACACGCTTTTATTGATTTTCAAATTATCTATGAAAATTTTGGGAACTTAAAAGTATGATTCACATACTTTAAGCATAACCAAACATGCTCTAACTTTAAAATAAATAATTTTATTGATCAAATTAGCCCATGTTTGGTACACATTAAAATTTTTATTTTTCATTATTCTACTTATTTTCAACCACACATTCTTCAATAAAAATAATATTTTCTATCACATCAATAACTTTTCCTTCTTTTTCAATCACACATTCTCCATCAATCTAATATTTCAGAATACATTCTTTCAAAATAACGTGGATCAAACACACCTTAATAAGTTATTTATTTTGAAAGTTATTATTATTATTATTATTATTATTTTGTTTGGTGAGAAAGTTCATGGTGCATATATAAAAATCTCACACACCACATATACATACAGAAAATCATAGTATTGGTTTCGTCAAATCCGAAGCTCATTTTGGTTCTGTACTTCTCCACACCCACCCCTCCCCTTTCAAATTCGTCCAAAGGCATTCGTTTACATTTTCCATTCAAATTTTAATTTCTACCATAAATCAAAAGTCGTCTTGATCTCTACCGCTTCACACTGTTTTTGATCTTTAGTAATTAGGGTTTTTTGCTCTCCATCACCTACCTATTTTTGCCCCAAAACCCGTCCTAATTCTGGAGTTCTTTCAATTTGGTCCTTGCCTTGATTCAATTTTAGGGTTTGCAGATCTAAATCAGAACTTCCTCTTTGTGTAGCTCGCGTGTCTTTCTCTTTCTGCTTATATATATCCATACACACGAACACTCGACATGTTTTGGAAACTCACAGCTCTCTCTTCTTCTTCTCCCGTAAGTAAAAAAAAAAAAATGCTTTTTATTCTTTTTAGGAATATTAATCTTGCTCTGCTGCTCGTTTGCTGGTATAATGAAGTTTTTCTTGGCTTGAGTTTATTTTTTTTCTCTCTCTGTGGTCATAAATTGAGCTAATGTTTACTTGTTTTAATTGGTGAGATTGACAATTTTGTTTTGATTCTTAATATTTGTAATCTATGAATGTGCTAACTTTACTTATCCTCTGAATATAATTATGAAGTTATGTTTTAATTACACTTTTAACTAATTTTTGCAGTCATTTTGTTAAATTCCATTACTGCTATTTACTCCGTTTAGTTTGATTCTGTGAAATGAAGGATTCAAGATTCCAACTATTTGTTAGCTCAGAAAGTGAAGTAAAATGAAGTGGCCAAAAGAATTGGATCTTTATTTCATTTGTTCTTTTGAATATCTAGAGACACAAATATTCTTTTCTACTTTTTTTCTGCTGCCTGTCGCTCCACCTTCTCTATTGACTTAAAAATAATATTTTTTCCTTATGGCAAGTGATTTTTCAACCATTTTTTTTTTTTGCTAAGGATAAAATAATATCTCAATGCTTCATTTTAGGTTAAATCTGGTTTTCTGTTTCTTCGTTTTGTTCCCCATGTACCTCTGGGTCTGAATTTAGAGACGTCCATAGCACTTTTAGTTTTCTCGATTAAATTTGTTGATATATGTGCCTACGATTGTAACTCGAGCCAGTTGCACTCTACTTGAGCTTGGTTCATTCAAGGCCTGTTCAAGCTGGTCTAATCAGTTAAGCGAGTTAAGCTCATAACGGACTGATAGATGCATGCAAAATACTTGCAAATAACGAAGTTAATAAAACTGAACTATTTTTTAACTCTGCAAAAATAACTTATTTGAGTGTGGCTTATAGATAAACAAGACAATCTTATGATGTACTAAAGACTCAGCGACTGGGTTGACTCGAACTTTGATCAATTCAATTGTGCCCCTATACATGTTGGACTACATGTTTTTTTTTATTTATGTTTCCATTTTGTTGATAAGTATCTCTCATACAGTGGGATTTTTCATCATGAATCCTGGTTATGTTTGCTTCGTTTGTCCTTTCCCTGTTCATAATATTATTGTTATTTTTATTTATTTTCATCGTAACCTTTAGGTTGAGTCAGTGTTGGACAAGGAAAATTTTACGTTGGAAGAGCTTCTGGATGAAGAAGAGATAATCCAAGAATGCAAATCATTAAATAGCCGCCTCATAAATTTGTATGCTACCTTTACTTTTAAACTGCATATTTCTTTTAACAAGTCTTTGTCATCCACGTTATGGGCAACTTTTTAACAAGTCATGGTTCCCAGGCAATCATGCCCTTACCATGACCTGCTGATTTAACCTTTTATTTTGAAGTTCCTTGAAGATGATGTGAAGTTTTATTGTTGTTTAGTTTGAGAGATAGAGCTCAGGTTGAACAGTTGCTGCGCTACATCGTTGAGGAGTGCCTAGAGGATGCGGATAGTAAACGAATGTTCAAGTGAGTTTTAGATGGCTCCAAAGCAAAAGTATAAGCATTTCAGTGATCATTTGTAACTTTTATGAATTACTTTATAATTATGTTTCCTATAAGATCTGTGTTCCTGCTCCTTGAATTGTAATTTAGAAGGGACAGTATCTTGCGGTTGTTTGAGAATAGTTCATTTTTTATTCTAATAGCTGTTTCTCAATGTAGGTATCCTTTCATTGCTTGTGAAGTTTTTACTTGTGAGATTGATGTCATCTTTAAGACTTTGGTGGAGGAAGAGGAGGTGAGATCATTGTGTCAAACAATTGGAAAAATATGGTTGTAGACCAAATTGGTGTTCTAGCACTTGATATTTTAATTGTATGCTCTATTTTCTGCAGCTTATGGATTTACTGTTCTCTTTTCTGGAACCTAATCGTCCCCATAGTGCCCTCTTGGCAGGATATTTTAGTAAGGTACTCTTTGTTGTATAAGCGTTTTGTAAAATGTTTCTTGTTCAGTGTTTGTTATGGTGTCATGACAAGAGTAATTTGTTTGATCTAATTTCTCTTTTCATTGCAGGTCGTAATATGCCTAATGTTGCGAAAAACTATTCCACTTATGAATTATGTGAAGGTAATTTAAGTTTAATCTCCATTGATGCGTGTTTGCGTGTGTGTATATATGGTTATGTATATATTTTGTGGGGTGGGCTGTTGAAGAACTAAGGTCTTCCTTAAGTCTTGTATCGAAATTCTGAAATCTTGTTTCATATCGTTTTAAATAATGTATCGATCTGCAATTTGTCTTATCAATGCATGTAACTTGTCTTAGTCAATGTTCATGATCTGCTAAAGTTTATTTTTTAAATAGACTGGCTGGAAAAGTTTCCAATGGCAAGCCAGAAAGGCAGGCGAAATGAATTTTATTTAAATGGTGAAAATGCGAGGTCGTTTCGGCATTTGACAAGGGTCTTTTTCCTGCAATGATTATTACAAGAATAAAACTGAATGATTAATAATTTTACTTTTAGCACGAGATCTCAATAAACTTATGAGTTCTCACTCGAGTTTGAAAATTTCCAGATTTAAAGATGACAGGAAAAATCTCCTGCTCGCATTACTCCATGTATTTTTGCCCATCTCATATACTCTTAAGCATACACCTGATAATTTCACATTTTTGCTGCTGCCATATAGTGTTCATCTCTATCGGGTGATAAATAAAGCATCCGTACACCTATTGCTAGGTGTAAAATTTGAACATTTTGTGTTATTTTTTGTCATTTTCAGTGCAAAATAAGCAGGAGTCATAACCGGTCATTTTATTGTAGAATAGAAATGAGGAAATGGCTTATACCCAATGGCTAGTAAAGCACAAGTAGAAACTTAGGTCTATATATGGAAATTTTAGGTTTTCTATAGGTATAGGGATTGGGTAAGTGAAGTCATCAAGCATTGGGAAGTGCTGTTTAGGAAGGAAAATTTATTGCTATTGCTGTAATTATATTTTGGCCGTGGAGGGTTTGATGACTCCTATCGTTGTAGTCCTTGGGATTTAGTTACCATATTCGTTCCATGTACTTTTGTTTTGATTAAGCTACTAAGGGGTTGTTCTATTCGTGTTTCAGTTTTGTATTTTGAGTTCTGAATTCATTTTGAGTTTTTTGTTTTGAGTGTCCATTTTGAGATTGTTGAAAATGTATTATTTTTGTTATTTTTAAAAATTATTTTCAAAAATAAAAAAACCCAAAACCCATTCTCTTCCCAACCCCTCCCCTCTCTCTCTCGTCTCTGTCGACGTCATCACCACCCTCTCTCTCTCGTCTATGTTCCCACTCACTCCGGTGACTCCACAGATGAAGCACCGCGATGTTGCCCTTACAACGACGTTTTTGGTGTTGATGATGGAAGTGATCGGATAGGCTGTGTAGTGCCACGCTTGGAGCGGGTGGTTGGCGGTGGTCGCTCAGCTCTGCGCGATGCTGCAGTCTTTCATTTTTTAATTTTTTGTTGACGGTGGCGGTTTTGTTGTGATTTATTGTTGGCGGTGGTGCAATGGTGTTGTGGCGGGGCGACGACGATCGTAGGTTTTGTTGACGGTGGTGGGTGGGTTTTGTTGTGGCGGGGGTGACGGAAGTGGTGGGTTTTCTTTTTCAGTGGCGGTGGTGTAGTGGTGTTTATCTTGAAAGGTTGGGTCACGGTGGTGCAGTGGTGGTTGGCGGTGGTGGAATTTTGAAAACACCCAAAATGCGTTTTGAAAATTTTGGCTTGATTTTAACTGAAAATACCCAAAATGACATTGTTGTCTCCGATTTTGTTTGTAAATTTTAAACTCGTTTTTGGAAATTCGTTTTTGAAAATAAGTATGTAAACGTGTTTTCTCTATTTTGGAAAATCAAAAATAGAAAACGAGTTGAAAACGGTAAAGAGAACATCCCCTAAATGTTTGAATTTTGTGTATTTTGAATTTGAATCTTTTGACAAACGTAAAGATGGGAAGTCTTGAGCTACAACAACATACTAAGCCCTTCCTTGATCTTCATTATTTTCAAAATACATTTTTGTCTCTTATGTTCAATCACATTTTTCAATAAAATAATATTACACGTAAACCTAAAACTTATTCTTATTTTTTAACCACACATTCTCCGTTAAATCACTATTCCAAAATGTATTTTTGGCAAGAAAATGGGGCTCAAACAGGCTCTAAGTCTTATTATCAATGTAATTGTCTGTCGGTTAAGACTAGTGGTATTGGGAACTAATTTATACCCTCCCTTCGATGTTCAGAATGATAAGCATATTCTCCATGTACAAGGAGAAACAAGTAGGAAACTTTACTATTTGGAGCTTTCTTTTTGTTCTTTTGTTTCAAATAACAATATTTTCTTAACTAGACATCTTACATTCTGCTGATGTTGGTTCTGTCCAGGCCCATCAAGATGTTTTCAAGCAGCTGGTTGATCTGATTGGCATTACATCCATAATGGAGGTTGATGTCTTAAATAAATTTCTTTGGTTAAATCTTGTAGTGGAATTGAATAATATTTTACTGCTTTCGGTGGGTTATTATCTTCTCATTAACTCTTTATTATTAGGTGTTGGTGCGACTTGTAGGTGCCGACGACCATCTATGCTCCAATTCGATGGATGTGATACAATGGTTGGCTGATAGCAACTTACTGGAAATGATTGTGGATAAATTGGATACAGCAGTAAGTCTCAAAAAATGGCATCATGGCTTCTTGGAGTAGGAATTGAACCTAACCTAGACTGCCAGTCTATTTTAGTATTTGTCAATAGCTACTTTTCTAGTTTTTGTTGCCAGTTATATCAAGGTGGTTATATTTGTCCTTTGAGCCTAGTTGTGTAATATAATGCTTTCTAGTAACTATGGCCGTGCTTTTCTTAGGTTTTGCATATTCTCCATGAATTCTCTAATAAATTTATATATATATATGTCTCCATTCTTATAATTGTCTTCACCTTCCCGCCCATTAATAGTAATAGAACCTTGGGCGAAGTTTCCTCCCGTGATATGAGTTACTTCACCTTGATCACTTATATTTTGCCTATGAAACTTTGGGACCTTTATTTAAATATTTTATTTATCCAATTTCCCCTTTTTTTTGTCACTGTTTGTGGTTTCGGCATACTTTGGATGCTTGAAGTCCCCGTGACCTGAAGTAATTTATATTGGGTTTGTCTGTTAGTTTATCCACATATTTTTTTTTTTTGTAAACCATAGTGGCATGGAACTAATTGTCAGCTTGGGCTTCAGTGCACAATGCAAATTACACACTGCTTACAGAACCTTAATCTGCAGATTTGCGCATCTTAGTCCTTATCATTTATTATTGTTCTTAATTATTTCAAAAATAGGAAGATCTAGAACATTCATTTGTCGAGGTTATACTGTGATGTGTGCCTTCTTGGAATGCCTAGGAAGAAGTAATTCTTAAATTGAAATTTATCTGAAGGATTGTTGCATTACTCAATGTTTCCATGTATATAGTTGTTGTCCCTCTTCCAATGGTGTACCTGGTTCAGCCATAGTTGATATCTTTTCATTTGGAAGGGAATTGTGGTGTTTGGCAAATGGAAGCTTGCATAATTGCAAATTTATCAGCATGGATTATTAGTTACATTTGTTGTGATGATATATCTAATATACCTTTCGTGTTCTCCAGAATCCTCCTGAAGTACATGCCAATGCGGCAGAAACATTATGTGCCATAACCCGAAATGCTCCATCACCTCTGGCCACCAAACTATCCAGCCCAAGGTTGTATGACTAAACCCGAATACTTCTCCTCGCCTTGTAGATCAGTTTTTGACCTGTTATTTGGATAAATGATATGAATATTCGTTGACACTGTAGCTTTCTTTATGTGCAGTTTTGTTGCAAGGATATTTGATCGTGCACTTAATGACTCACATTCAAAATCTGCCCTTGTCCACTCGTTGTCTGTGTGTATTTCTTTGTTGGATCCAAGAAGATCAATTTCTTCACCTGTAATGTATTCTTTTAAAAGCCAACACGTGTATCAATTGGCTAATACTGATACTGTTGGTGCAATGCTTCCCAAACTGGGTGAGTCCATAACCGCATATGTTAGTAATTTCTCTTGTGCTGCTTTGTATGTGTATTTACATGTTCATTTTATAATCAGTAAAACAAGCCAAAAGAAAATAGTATTTTCTGTTTTGTTACATCACTTGTCAGATTTCTTGTTCGCAGAATCTTGACTCGTATGGTCTATAAACTGTTTCTATATTGATTTTGGTTTATACCAATGTTTAGCTTATTTTTTCTTAGGATTATCCAGAAGAAAATGTGCAACTTAAATGACAATTTGTAGAGAATAAGTATAACAGGCACGTAGCTTTGCAATCTTTAAGAAATATTTCTGCAGAGAAATTTCTGTTGGTCAACATTCTTTATGTAGGCTGCATTTAACAAATTTCAACTATATGCAGCAACAAACCAAGACTTGTACCAAATAAATTTGGGATCATAGGTAATAAAACCAGGATTCTATACTAAGCGGTTAGAGCCTGTTTTTGATGGTGGTATAACCTGCAGAATGACTTGTTTTATAGCAATAAACATACCTAGATATAGTTAGAAGTAAATAAATTTTGCGTCAAGATCCAGTTTTAGTACTCCATTTAAACCTAGACAATATCTATAAATTACTCCTTGGAATGTATTTAAGAATTCAGTTTTCACTGAAATCTTCCTCAACTATCAAATCAGACTTCTTATTTTCAAAGGGAAAAGCTAGGTCCAGTGACAAAAACCTTGCAGAGTGGTAGATGATCCATTAACTGCTATAGGCAGGCAATGGCAAGCGTCAAAAGTGAAGAGGTAGAAAATATTCACGATAAGGAAAATATTCTTTATGCTTCTGCTTAGTACTTACTGTGTTCTTTTTCATTGTTTTTGAGTTGGGGCAGGGGGCAAGTCTCATCCTTTATTGGCATGATGAAAAATTGACATTTTTATAGGGGGATAGAAGGAACCCTTTAAGATAATATTCAAATACCGTCCAATGCCCTTATATTTCACATTTTTCTGGATTGCTTATAACAGGTGGCTTGGCATGAGTACCTTATTGTTCTCTATTTATCACCAGTATAAGCATTGACACATTTTTTTGGTGTAGGGGACTTGCTGACACTGTTAAGAGTGTCTTCTGATGAGAAGATTCTACCTACAACTTATGGTGCATTACGGCCCCCTCTTGGGAAACACCGTTTAAAGGTTGGAATGTTGATTTTGGTTAATTGTTTTTCATGCAACCCTCAAAATGATGTAAACTATTGAATTTTTGGTTGGATACAGGATCACATGATTTTATATTTGGCATTTTAACATTTTATGCAAGTGTCTTCCTGTTTATAGGTTGTGGAATTCTTTGCGGAGCTGCTGAAAACTGGCAATGAGGTGGCAGAGAAAGAATTGGTCAGTTCAGGGACAATTCTGAGGGTCCTTGATCTCTTTTTCGAGTAAGACGTTACTTCATTAAGTAATTTTTGGCGTTTTAATAACACTAAATCTGTTGATTACTAGAAAAGAAAGCTTTGATCTTTAGTCCCGTGGAAGCTGCAGTTGGAGCATCCATTTTTAGAACTGCTCATCCCTTAATATGTTACTTTTTCTGATGTAGGTATCCATATAATAATGCCTTGCATCATCACGTGGAGAGTATAATATATTCATGCTTAGAAAGCAAAAATAATGCCGTTGTTGATCATCTTTTTCAAGAGTGTAACTTGGTTGGAAAAGTTCTTCAGACGGATAAAAATCCTATTCTTTCTGCTGAACTCAACGAGGTAGTTTTTTGTCAAATAATGACTCAAATTTGGGGCTGTCTTTTCAATTATGCATGGCATATTGGCTGTCACCTTTCATTTATCCTTGTGTAGAAGGTTAGGACTGGCATGTGTGTGATTGGAAAATTGAGAGTACAGACACTTTAACTAAGGAAACAATTCATAAATTTTAACCATTTTTAGTCTGGCAAATTAGACTCCTTTTTTCTAGTTGTCCTGGTAGATCGTGGCATTCTGTTTTTGATGAAAATATACCTGGCCTGTTTTCTTTTCAAATCTTCCTTCTTCCTATCTTTCTCATCATTTTTCTTTTACAGTTCCTCTTTCCTGTCTTGCGACTTGAAGTGAAAAATCTGATAGTTCGGCTCTTCTTTTTGCAGCCAACTTTACCTGTTGCTGGAAGACAGGCACCCCGAGCAGGGTACTTTGGACATCTGACTCGAATATCAAATAAACTTATTCAGTTGTGTAACAATGACAAACGCATACAGCAATATCTTCAGGTCTGTGATAAGCTGACTTTTGGTTAAATTTATGCCACATTCCTTGATATTATACTTGAAAAGCGGTCTTCAATTCTTCATTTCCAACTTAAAAGAGAACAAAAGCTTGTAATTGTTTGGATAAATTTTCAGTTTTGTTGTCTTTTCTATCTGCTTGTTGCCATTATTCTGCCCTATGCTTGATATGCATATCAACACGTGATCAGCCTCTGAATTGGGCACGATCTGTTTCAAGTCTCCTAGCCAAGCTGCAGACCACAGCTTCCATTAAAGCACCTGTTGATTATGGTTCTTCTGAACTTTTTCGTGAAACTTGAATCTTTATAATGTTACCTTTGCTTTCTAAAACAAAGGCTAATGTCTATTCACATATTGACATTTTCCCAATAAGTTATATATCTTCAATTTTTTTTTCTCTGCTCATGCAATGTTGTTTCGTCTGCTTTAGGAAAATAATGAATGGAATGAGTGGCAGACCAACATCTTACAGGAGCGTAACATGGTTGAAAATGTATACCGATGGGCTTGTGGGTATGCCTCTTCTGTATCTTTTGCAATGACTAGTACAATTTGTTATTACCCATTTACCATCAAACATTGTCACATTAATCAACTAAACGAGTGAATTCCCAGATGTTCTCCTAAAATTTTGAACATGTTTAAATTCATCTTATGCCTTTTTCTGAAATATAATGTGTGGTTCTGTTTTAATTTTTCATCTCTCTGTTTTCTCGTGAGGTCTTTTGAAATTAGATGGTTCTGCCAGCTTTAATTCCTTAAGACTGGTACAATTTGTTATTACCCATTTACCATCAAACATTGTCTCATTAATCAACTAAACGAGTGAATTCCCAGATGTTCTCCTAAAATTTTGGTTTTTTGTGAAATATTATTTGTGTGGTTCTGTTTTAATTTTTCATCTCTCTGTTTTCCTATGAGGTCTTTTGAAATTAGATGGTTCTGCCAGCTTTAATTCCTAAAAAAAATGTACTTTGCCAAGTGGGGGTACTGTTTCATCTCTCTGTTTTACTAAGAGGTCTCTCCAAATTAGATGGTTCTGCCAGCTTTAATTCCTTAAAATTTCTCGTATTCATGTGTACAGTCGGCCAACTGCATTGCGAGACAGGAATAGGGAGAGTGACGAGGATGATGTCCATGATAGGGATTATGATGATGCAGCTCTGGCAAATCATATAAGCCAAATAATCGATGCTTACGATAATGATGATACTGAGGTAGGCTCAAACAGCAGTACCGGAAGAAAAACCATCATTAATCATCTCAAGAAATAAATTGGTAAATTCTTTCAAAATTATCTATGATTTCAATTGCTCTTTTGCAGGGTAATGGATCTCTTGAGAGAGTTGATGAGGTAATTTATGCTTAATCTTTAATTTATTTGTTATCTATTCGCAGATATGAAACTAAAGAATGGATATATAATATAATGTAGAAAAGAGTGTTATAAATCTGGTTTCACACTGGCTGATACAGGAGGAATACTACTGGTATATGAATTCCAGATACTGTATCAAGTCAAATCTCAGTCATTCTTGCTCGTACCAGCCAATATTGGGTGGTAGTGGGTGTCTTAGATGGTTCCAGGATGCATTTTTTCTTTTTGAAGTATTGATTATGTATGTTAACAGATTTTACATTTTTGTTGGTCCAAGTTTTTATTGTTGTCATCTTATACAACATTTCTTTTTTATGTATTTTTGTCACTGTATCACGTGTTATTACTTCTCACACGTACATCTCAATAATATACATAATATACTATATTGTTTATAGTTATAAATCCGCATGGATTGCCAGAGATACAGGCACTGCTGCTACTTGTAATAATATTGTGTGGAAACTGGAAAGGACACGGGGAGCAAGTGTTTACAACCCCTTTCCTTTCTTTGTGAATTCCATAGTGCTTAATTTTGGTCATTGATTGATGAAAATGCAGGATGTTTACTTTGATGATGAATCTGCAGAAGTAGTGATTTCATCCCTAAGGTTGGGTGATGACCAGGGAAGGTGAGTTTCATTGCAATTTTCTAGAGAAATTTAAAGTTGCACAAATAGGATAGACACTCTTTTAAGTATTTTGACTATATGCTGAAAAAGATTTGCAACTGCAACTTTAGGTTTATATACTTTGGTTCACAGGACTGTTTGTGCTTGCTGCAATAACTGTAACAAGTACCAAAAGTAGATTGTCATAAGAATCGTATAGAAGGGGAAAAGAAAATATGAAAGACTTTGAAAGAAAGGAAGTGGGAGTTTTTGCAAGAATGAATACGCGTACAATAGTAAATTTAATATTTGCATTTATTGTGCAATATTATTGTGTTGGCTTCTGTGATGCGCAAGAAGTTAGAATCTGGCTATCAAGCAAGCCTATTTGTCATTGTTTGAAACTGTTCGATTCTTTCTTGCAGAAGTCTCTTTACAAACTCCAACTGGTTTACTTTCCAAGATGACAAAATTGGTGACGCACCTGGGAGCACTTCACTTCGTGATATGATGGATGATATCAATTTGAACGGAACATCAAATGGTGGTAACAGCAGTAGTGACGATGAGGTAGTGGTTGGAGAGGACGAGGAATTGACCGAGAGCAACACTTTTTCCAATGGCTCGTCTGGCTCTAAGACAAACCCCTTCGATAACTTCTATGGAAACAACCCTGAAAATGGGGGCGATTTGGTTCCCCAGAATGAGAAGGCCAGTGCATCTGGAGACCTTGGTTTCTTCCGTTTTGAGACGTCAGACCACGACGATTATTTTGGAGACAGGCCCATTCCTGAATGGGTCGCATGGGGAGAGACATCAGACTTTCAGGTTGGTGGATCGAGTGTGAACCCATTTGTTGACCATAATGACACCAATGACAATCCTGCTAATTCAGTGGAGATGAGCACTTTCCAAATTAGTTCCACCGCTTCAATTGGAGGCTCTCTACCAAATGGCACCTCCAGTTCTACAGATTCCAGTGATGGTTCAACTAAATCTGATTCAGGTAAAAAATGCATTGCTGCACCTTCCCTGTTTGAAGAGGACGTTGAATTTGTGGGTGTAGAACTAGATGGGACGGAGAAGGCAATGGAGCATGCTCTCAAGGAGGGGGTTGTTGGGGAAGCTGGGCCACTGAAGAGTAACCTATCTCCAAAGACTCCAGAAAAGGAGGATTCAGAAGATGATGGAGCAGGGATGAAGGAATTCAACGATGCAAACTATTGGAGAGTAGATCAAGAAGTTGCAGTGTTGGAGTATGGGGTCAGTAATTTTTAACCTTGAACTTGGAGCCGAAATCCGAGGATATCCCATTCTTAGTTATCAGGGGGTTACGCGACTGAGCATATGTACAGTGTATTATTGTTCGAATTGGGATCATGTTGTAGGGTTCACAGTGGTGGTTATGATTATTTACTACATTTGTTTTAGGGTCGTGACACCAAGATTTTGTGCACCTCTTCGTTTTGTTTTTGGTTTTAAAATTTTGCCCCCGTCTGATATTCGTTCGTTAGTGTAATATAAAAACACCAATGTTTATTTTTTATAGGAATCTCAGACAAATGCCTACTCCACATGCTCGTGGAGGGGATTATGGTCGGTTTGAAAGTTCGTACTCAATTTCTACTCATTTATGGTGGTGGGTTGTTCGACAATTGCTATCGTCAGTCATAATCCTTGATGAGGCATTTTCCGTTGAGTAACATGACTCATTTATTAGAGAGAATCGCGGCGGTGAGACCCTCGATTTATTATTCAATAGAGCTGTGAAGTATTTTATTGTTTTGAATAATGAATAACATGTTCATTGTCACCTAAATTAGTGACAATCTCTATAAATGAAGAATTAAATTATTATTTTCGGTTATATTGCCCAATATTTTCTGGGAAATGGCAAATGAATTGTGCTTGGAGTACAGGGTGAACACCCCCCCCCCCCATACCTCACAATGGGGGGTGGGGTGGGGTGGGGATTTTTATTACAATGGGTCTTGCATGGGACCCACCCTTGTGAGGATATGTAAACATTCTGTGAAAGGGCATTCTGTACATATAGGTTTATTGATGGCAAATAATGCTCCGCTCAATTATGCATTAATTAATGTTACGGTCACGATAAAGCAAAAGGCAAATCAACTCACTATATATATTAAACAGTGCCAGTCATTTATCATTTACACGAGTTAATTGTTTCAATGGCCACTGAACTTTACTCAACGTCACGGACTACCCATTGAACTTTACGTTGCTTCCAAATACCCATTCAACTTTCCTCCGTTTCACCTAAATGGCCACCGAAACAACTCCGTCCGTGAACACCTTGACGTGGACGACGGATTGCTGACTTGTCCGTTAAAATTGATGATCACTTAGCCACGTGGAATAAAAGTGAAACCAAACATGACCTTAGGCAAATTAACTCCTCATTCAACACTCGTGAAATTGGACTTACACTTCTATTCCTTCACCCCCAAATCAGCCGTAGCCCTAGCCCCCAAATCCGTGCGCCAAAAACGAATGCGCCTTCGAATTTTCCTTCCAACTGAGCTGAAATCCGGAAAACCCAATCCTCTTTCATAACCCCGAAGTCCAATTTCAACTGAAAAGCCTCGCATTTGATGCAAAAATCGGGACTGAAGTTTCGCAATCAGTAAACAGAGAACCCGTTTTGAAAGCATCTTCCATGGATGACGAAGAAAGCGAATGTGAGTTTTTCAAGCTCCGTTCTAGCTCTACTCTTGTAATGTGAAGGCATTTTGCCCTTGTCTGGTGACTGAGACATGAACTACACTGATCCACAAATTATGGAAAAAAACCATTGATGCAGGACAAATGAGTTAGCTGAAAGGGCGGGCTGACTGGTTTATATATTCTGTGATGATGTATGAAATGCTCAATGTTTGTTGAAGTAAAAGGATGGGCTGGAGATAAAGTTGGAGATAAACATCAATATCACGATTCGCAAGGGAAAAGGAACTACCGAAGACAACGAGAAAGGAAAGGGAAAAATTGATTAACTTTCATCCGGCGATCTAATTTGCAGTTGCAGTAGTACTTGTAGTAGGTTATTATCAAGACTTGGATGCAATGTTGGAATAGATTTAGATGAAGTCATCTCTCTGTCTGATGTTGGTTTTCCTGTAATGACTTCTTGTTGGCTGTAAAATCGTTGTGAATAATGGAATGCAACATCTTATGTAGCTCCATAATTTTTATGCTTTCTTTCATTCATATCTCACTATTCTGTCCTTTTGCTTCCAACTGTTAGTGTGCCGTGCCCTTGGATTAAATATTTATAGGAACAAGATACACTTGTTTTAATGAGAAGTGGACACAAAGAAAATGCATGTGGTAATATGACTAAAGAAGAGGTGCAGAAGAAAGGAGGGGAAACATAAGGAAGCTGATTGATAGTTTAAGAAAAAAAGATACATCTGACACAAGTTAGCATGGTGTGTCAATTTTACACGTCGTTCCATTCAGCATGTCCAACAGCATAGCATAATATGATATTTATAAGAGCTTTATTTCATCACTTAGCAAAGTGACACAAGCATTGTTTATCTTATCATGGCTTTGTACACTTTTTCACTTTTGTTCTATAGAATGTGCAACCAGGCAGGCTGCTGAAAATAACTCTCTGATAACAAAGGCCAAAATTTTGATGAGTAATATTGAGCATCCTGCCTGGTTGCACATTCTATAAAATAAATAACCTCGTACCGAAGGCCCTTACAAAACTGGAAATCTAACTGAAATAAAACTGATCACGAAGCGTCAACTCACGTGCCTGAAATAAAACTGGAACTCTAAATGAAAGATATAATTTCATATATGTCCAGAAAATACATGAATTTGACGTCAAACACAACATAAATTTACATTCCGATTCATAAGGAAGCATACTGAGGACTCAAAAAATGAACTGCATGGATTCCTTCTGACCATTACAATGAACTACATTAAGCATTCATTCTGTCACATATGTAGCCAACAAAAAACGACTTCTTATGTGCCACGGATTCAAAAAATGAAACTACCTAAGACTGATTGTTTATGCAGCCATGGATTCAAAATACATTTATACAAAATTATCCATTATGGAATGCTCCAACTACGCTGTCGCCTTTGCAAAAAACACATCACTTCAACTAGGTTGTCGCCTTTGCATTTCTTCTTTTTAGTGCCCTGTCCTCCCTCGATGTAGCTGCATCAGTGCTTTGCAAATCATCGACCATCACTTCAAAATTAACTTCGGTCGTTGGAACATTTACACTCGGTAAGCAAGCAGCTGGACCCGATGCTAGGCCCTCAATTGGTAGTGCCTTGACAGCCATGGGAGTAGGCATGAACTGGAATTGTTGTCCTTCACCCGAGTTGTTGATCGATGATGTTCCCCTCCTAGGCAATATTTTGGCGGGAATATTTTCCTGTCAAGCAATAATGAATTCAAAGTAACTCAATGACACGTACTATAAATAAAAAAAAATCTGGCCTTCTACAGTTTACCTGCTCGTTACTTACAACATTGCCACATTCTGCCACAGGTTCTAATTCTGCTTCATACCAATCCTGTCAGAAGAGAATGCAAAATGAATGAATAATGCTTAAAAATGAATGAATAATGCTTAAAAATAATGGATGATCAGTTCTCCAGTTGTAATGCTTAAAAAATAATGCTTACATCGGCGTTAGGTGCATCGGATCTTTCGTGATATCTCTTATTGTGACCACATGCACCGCATGTTGAACAAGTCATTTTCACCCGACCCTTTTTTCGAACGTAAGACTTTCCATGCGAATGGACGATCACATCTTCGTCTGCCCCCTTTCTTCTATTTATCTGTCGCTTTCCCTTCCTTGGGACGGTCCACGAGGGGGGGATTATATCGATGACGTGCACACGTGGCCATAATCTCACCCCATTTATGGGGTTCAAGATGTTCTCATAGTATCTCATATACGTCTCGATTGTGTAGCAGTTGTCAACGTAATCCTCAGGTTCGTTCATGCACTCTCTGATGACAGCCGTTGCGTGCATACACGGAATCCCAGTCAGTCCATTCTCTACAGGCACATGTTCGTGCTTCGAGATCAACAACGTATGTTCCAGAGCTACATTCAACTTGCCATCTAGGCCCTCCAGACAAGTGCAACGTGCATTCTCGAGATTTCTCCGCAATCTTGTGAAGTTTTCTCCGGATCTTAGGGCACAATCGTCCAGTGCATCTCATCATATTGTCTCGACGCTTTCGGATCCGAGTCATGAAGGTTAATTGAATGGAGGTAAGCATCATAATAATCATTTTCTCCCTATCACCTCGCAATGTCTTGTTGAACACTTCGCAAACATTATTCAAAAGTATGTCGCTCTTTGCATGAACGGAAAAATGAGACCGACTCCATTCTTGTGGTGGCCTTTCCATCAACCATTTGTATGCTTCTTCGTTAAGTTGCCTGATTTGCTGCATCCAATATAGGTAGTCAGCTACAGTTGTCGACTTAGCAGCACGCCATAGGTAATTTTTCAAAATTTTTCCTTTAAACCCGTGATTGAAAAAGTTTGTGTACATATGTCGTACAGAAAATCGGTGCTCGGCTTCAGGAAACAACTCCTCTATCACATTCTGAAAACCTTTTTGTCTGTCCGTCATCAATGTCCAACCTCTACCATTGTCAATCCCAATGTCATCTGCAAGATACTTCATAAACTATCTCCAAGTGTTCGTGTTCTCTTTTTCAACAACCGCATATGCAATCGGATAAATACAATCGTTAGCATCAAGTCCAACTGCAGTTAGCAAAATTCCTCCAAAACAACCTCGTAGGTGACAGCCATCAACTCCAACCAGCTTCCTACAACCATACCTAAATCCATTTTTACAACAACTGAAACAAATGTAGATCCCCTGAAACACCTGTTGCTGCAATGCGATAATCACAGTAGACCCGACATTCGTTCGTAATACCTCAGCTGCGTAAGACCTCAACATCCTAAACTGGTCTTGTATAGTCCCTACCAACAACTCTTTAGCATATCGTCTCATCTTCCATGCCACATTTCGACTAATATCTGTACAAAAATCTTTTTTTACCGTGGCCAAAATAAGTTCTGTCTTCCATTCGGGATCTGCCTTGAATTGTTCAATATACCATTTTGTTAAAAAACATAATTGCAATGTCTATTAAACTGGTCGCGACTACATGTATGCTCCGATGTGTAAGATTTCACCTGTAGTCTCTCGGAAGCATCGAATGCAGATGCCCAAATCTTCCATGTACACCCGAGTTTGCAAGCCCCTTGTACTCTTCTATCCTCATTTACTTTAAACTTCACATTATATCCATTCATCGCACCATATGTCCTTACTGCCTCTGGGAACTCAACTGCTGAACTAAATAATTGTCCAACCTCGAAATGTGGATTCTTCATTCCTGAATCAATAGAAAATTCAGGGAATCGATAACCACTATCTTCGTCGGAAGAGCATTGGGACAATAGCTCCTCTGACGAAGGATATTCCAAGTCATCTACTTCAATATCAATACCCTCGGTCGGTTCATCCTCCACTACCCTATCACATCTATCCAACCCAGCTTCGATTCCATCTGTCACATTTCTGTCGTACAATACATCATCGTTATCAGATGCAATATCATTATCAGAATCTACAAAATTTAGGTCCTCAAAAGAACCTGTCACAAAATCAAAGAGCTGTAATCAGAATTGAAAACCTATACACCTCTTTAAAAATTAACTCACTGTCACTCCACAATCTAACATAAACAATGGTGCATCTCAGTTATCGCCAAATCTAATTACAGCATTCATTTAGATATGTTAACAATAGGCAGCTAAGACATGTTTGATGTTGTAAACAGAAAATAAAAGCTCCTACAAAAGATAATATTGAATGCACCTCACTAGTATAGAAATCAAAAAGACAGTGCCAAGGACTTGAGCAAAACAATTCTAGATTCTCATTTCAAATAAAGAATCAATCTCGGTTGCTCTTGAAAGATGGAAACATGTTACATGTCACAATAAAAACATAAAAATTTGATTCAACTGTTACATGTCACCATAATTTGTGGATCAGTGTAGTTCACGTCTCAGTCACCAGACAAGGGCAAAATGCCTTCACATTACAAGAGTAGAGCTAGAACGGAGCTTGAAAAACTCACCTTCGCTTTCTTCGTCATCCATGGAAGATGCTTTCAAAACGGGTTCTCTGTTTACTGATTGCGAAACTTCAGTCCCGATTTTTGCATCAAATGCGAGGCTGTTCAGTTGAAATTGGACTTCGGGGGTTATGAAAGAGGATTGGGTTTTCCGGATTTCAGCTCAGTTGGAAGGAAAATTCGAAGGCGCATTCGTTTTTGGCGCACAGATTTGGGGGCTAGGGCTACGGCTGATTTGGGGGTGAAGGAATAGAAGTGTAAGTCCAATTTCACGAATGTTGAATGAGGAGTTAATTTGCCTAAGGTCATGTTTGGTTTCACTTTTATTCCACGTGGCTAAGTGATCATCAATTTTAACGGATAAGTCAGCAATCCGTCGTCCACATCAAGGTGTTCACGGACGGAGTTGTTTCGGTGGCCATTTAGGTGAAACGGAGGAAAGTTGAATGGGTATTTGGAAGCAACGTAAAGTTCAATGGGTAGTCCGTGACGTTGAGTAAAGTTCAGTGGCCATTGAAACAATTAACTCCATTTACACCTATATAAAAATTTCAAGTACGTGCAAGGTACATTTGACTAATTACTAGTTCAATTAAAAATATAAGTCTCTAATTGAAATATAAAAGTGAAAATCAAGTTCTATTCTCGCACCAAATTTAAATTTACTATTCAAATGAATAGTAATATAGAAAAACTTACTGCTTTACTCATGGTGAAAAGTTGCATCTTGTTTATGATACGATGAACTTTTTAATGAAAAAGTAACAAAGAATGTGACATAAGTATACAATATTTTTTTCAGTATATTTAAATTATATTTTTCTAGCCATCAAAAATCAAAGTTCCCTAAAATAAAATAGGGCTAATTATTTAAATGGTCACTAACCTATACCAAGTGTTATTACCTAGCCCATGTTTGGTACACATTATAATTTTCGTTCTCATTCTTCTACTCATTTTCAACCACACATTTTTCAATAAAATAATATTTTCTATCACATCAATAACTTTTCCTTTTTTTTTCAACCACATATCATTCATCAATTTACTATTCCAAAATACATTCTTTCCAAATAATGTGACTCAAACACACCCTTAATAACTGAACTTAAATCATCCTAATGTTCACTGAATTATGCACCGTATTACCATCTATCACTCATGTAGAAAATCTGTTAGGTTCAACAAACAATATCGACTTGAAGGATAGATGAATAATACGATGCATAATTCAATGACCATTGAGTTATAATTTTAAATTCAATTATTAAGTAGTAACAATTTATTCTTCCTTCAAATTGACCTCTATAAAATAAGAAACCAAAGAAAATGAAGGAGAAAAAAAAAGAGAAAATTGAAAATCACATAGGCCCATAAATCACAGAAGAATATAACTTTTCAGATTTATGTATCACAAATTTCTGCTAAAGATCAAATTTTGCCTTGTGGATATCTCATTTTTCCACCCAAAAAAAAAAAAAAAAAAAAGGATTTTTCGAAGAAAGATCGATTTTTTGGTATTGGTTGAGCTTTTAAAATTTTAGGATCAAAGGTTTCTACAAAAGATAAAATTATTTGTGGATTTTGGAATGAAATTAGATTGTGCAATTGGACAAGTGAGTTTTTTGTGAAGGATTGAATATTTGAAAGTGGAATCCAAATGGAAAAAATTGATCTTCTGCATGTCAAATTCTGAAAAGTTCTATTTTTCTTCAATTTATAGGCCTTTGATATGTAGTTTCACCCTTGTTCCCTTCATTTTATTTACGAGGTCGATTTAAAGGAAGAAAAAAAGTTAAAAACAAGTTAATAATTGAACTTAAAATTAGATTTCAATGATGACTGTACTATATCAATTGTTACTGTTTAATAAATAAATTCAAAATTGTCTCTTGATGTTACTGAATTATGTTTCTGTATCGTGTTATCCATCCATTACTCAAGTCGATGCCGTTTGTTGAATTTAATGAATTTTTCCACTTGAGTGATGGATGTGTAGTACGATACATAATTAGAAATCATTGAAATATATTTTTAAATTATATTATTATGTAGTAACATTTGATATAGTTTACCATTCAAATAATTAACCTAATAATAAGTGACCTGCTGCACCTGCACTTTAATGGGGACCTAAAGTGTAATTTATCGCGACAAGATAAATTGCTCCAAAAGAGATAAGACTCGGGACGGATTTTCCGCAAATTAAAAATTAAAATCCGATCCGGACGACAGCAGAATCTCAGTCATTCAAATAAACTGACAACTAAATCCTGACCGTACGTTTGAGATGAATTATGCTGACGTCTTTTTAATTTGAAAACGACAAAAGAGAGGACAATAAATGGGCCCACCGCACGTACTGCCACGTCACCAAATTTATGTCGTTTTTACTGGTTGGACTTTTCAATCTTTTACGTGGTATAATAATTACGGACGAATTTATAAAAATCACATTTCAAAAATCAGATATGAAGTATATTTAATCACAAATCAACAATTTAATGTTAATAATTATTTTATAAATTAATATATACAATCACATCCCCAACCCAATTAAAGTCTCGAACCCGAAGGGACGGTTCTTTTCATACTTCAATTTTGAGTTCTGAATTCATTTTCAGTTTTGTGTTTGAGTGTCTATTTTGAAATTGTTGAAAATATTTTCTTTTTATTATTCTGGAAAACTGTTTCTCAAAATAGAAAATTGAAAAACGTGTTTACTTTGAAATTTTTAGAATCTTTTTATATAACCTTAGTATCCTAGAAATGAAGCATGCCTCAGCATATTTCAAGAGTTACCTTGCATTCAACCAAGTGTATGAGATTGTTAATAGAAATCTAAACATTTCCTTCTTATAGTGGTTGTATATGTGGATGATAAAGAGTGGAACACAAGAAGTTTATTTGATCAAAATGGTCGATGTCGGAGCGGAGCGACGCATTGACCTTATGGGTTTAATTCATTGTTAGTTTGGGTGCGGGGGCAACGCCCCACGGTACGGTACAGTACGGTATGATATGATACTCTAAATATATTGCTTTCCGCGCACCTCCGTGCAGTGCATGGAACTTCTCCCCGCGTTGAGCGGAGATTGTTCTCTAAAGTCTCTGCGTAGCGCAGAGAGAAGTTTCAGACTGTGCATATAAAAAGAAAATCCCTTTGTATTGAATTGCGGTGAAACAAAATCGAACTTGTGACTTTTAGAAAATCTGTGACTCTCCCAACTAAGCTATCTCACTGTTGGCAAAATGTGGTTGTTTTTCGCGTTTTGAAATTTTGGCTTGGTTTTAAATGAAAACAGTCAAAACGACTTTTTGGTGGTTTCCATTTTCTTTGTAAATTTTAAACTCGTTTTCGAAAATTCGTTTATGAAAATAGGTAAGTAAATGTGTTTTCAATGTTTTCTAAAACTGAATACTGAAAATGGCTTGAAAATAATAAATAGAACTCGCCCTAACTCAATTCTATTCCCATTCTCTCTATCTTCTCGCTTTACCCCCCTTTCTCTCTACCCACTGGCCGAAATCGCCGCCTTGCCCAATTTCTTCTCTCATGACTTGAGCCGCTACTCGGTGAAGCTGTTATAACATTATTACGGCTCATGAGTTTCTTCTTGAGGGTGTGGGTGAATTGTTTGGTGTATGCGACAAACTATTTAATTGTAACATAAAAATTCAATAATTTGTAATTGAGAAATAATTTGTGATCAACTAATTTGAAAATTGGTGATCGTGAAATAAGTTGTGACCCATAAAATTGTGATTTGTAACCTATAATATTTTTAATTTGTGCTCGAAAAATAATATGTGACCAATAAATAAATTGTGACTTATAAGTATGTAATTGTGACTATTAATTGTATAACCGTGATCTTAATATATTTAGTTATTTAGTTATCACCTGAGATTTGAAAATTTAACCTTATTGTCCGAGTTTTGACTTGGCCTATACTCTACCCCTAAGATATGAATTTTTCCCCTCCCCTTAATCCCTCGCCAATAATAACTAATCCATTGCTTTCAAAAGTGAGATTTTGAATTCTCAATCTATTTAAATTTGCCAATTTGAGTTCTTGGTAATTGAAGCGGTCAATTTGAATGTTAAAATCACACGTGACTTAAAGTTGAATGGTAAAACAGTTAAATCGCTTAATATTTCTCTCCAATTCAATTGAGAATTGTGTGCGATTTTTAATGAACACATTAACTGCTTCGATCACGTGAGGACCTAGGTTTACAAAGTTAAATAGGTTGGAGTCGTTTTTGAAGATCATGAATATTTGGGGAGTTCAACCTTAATTTTTCATTGATTTATTTAGTGCACTTGGATTACAAATATTCCATTTTATTTTTAATATTAATTCAAGGACATTTTATATTTCAAATGTGTGTGTGAATACTTTGTTTTGAGTAAAACGTTGAATTTTACGTTAAAAGTTTGTCAATTATTTAATTAAACTATCTTGTAAGCAAATTCAAGATTGGTGTCTCTCTCTCTACATTTTCTGTTAGAATTGCGATAAGATTTTACTTTTCCAACGTTATCAATTCACAATAGATGGAACCAGCCTACTACTACTAATTATCACATTCCGTAAATAATCGTAATATTAAATTATTTAAAATATTATTAATCAAACTCAATAATTAATCTTAATCACTATTAAATATATCTTAACTGAACAAAAGAGGGCGCTTGACGATCAGGGTTTTGGCTAGGAGCGGCTCTCCCTATGGACGAGCTGAGCTTGGATCAATTTGGTCCTTTGGGCTCGTGGGCCTCACAAGCTGAGCCGTCCATGAGCCAACTTCTTTTTTTTTTTTTAAAATAAGTTCACAAAACAAGCCAAAAAAGGAGCAGTTTTTTTTTTAGAAAAATTAATAAATCAAGTCCAAAGATGAGGAAATAAAATGAGCCGACCCACGAGTCCAAACGACTTGACTCATAAAGATGAGCCCAAATGAGACGGCTCGTGAGCTCGTGCTCACGAGTCCAAATGAGATCGAATCGTGAAAACAATATGAGCTCGAATCGAGTTGAGTCGAGCCGAGCTGAGCCCGCGAATCACTCAACTTGTTTACCACCCCTAGTTTTGGCCGAACGTGCCCCTTGTTTTCCTCAATTTTGTAGAATTATATTTTTGACCTTAGAATTGTAAACGAACATTATAGAAACTAAGATTAGTTGTGGGATTTGTGAAATGATTACATACATTGATATGCTATGCTTGTCTCCCATTATAAGATTTCTTATAGGAAGGACTTTTCGATTTGATAAGTCACAACTCACAAATGATGTCATGCTTGAATTAAGTTGTTGCGTGTCAAGTCAAGTGATAATATGATAAAGAGTATTATTGGGTTTTTCCAAATTTTTACTTGAAGTGAGTAAATAATTTTGATAGCTAGTTGAGGGCTCTTAGATTACATAGAACAACCATACTTGTGCAACTATAGCATCCTCATTCTTAGAGTTAGTAAGTTGTTACACTACTTGATTTTTGATTTATGTTGTATTTTACCTACATGTTACATAATACATAGGTTCGGATAGCAATAATCATGTCTAGTTGAGTATAAAAGCATCCATGAATTTTCACCTTTATTTTTTGCCACAAAAACGAAAATTGTAGATATTTTATTTTCAAGAAAAATAATCTCTAGTGCAAGTTGATTGGGATTCCTACAAAATGACGTGAAAAAATAGACAACGTATAAAACTTAGTCTAGATTCAGAAGATCTTTTAGACATGGTGACTCAACAAAAGAAGTATTTCATTAATGTTTGGCTACTTTTAATAAATTATTCGTAATCAATCAAATCACTTTTTATCTATCATGAAATTCGTATGTACTACTCACTTATTCACTATTCATTTCCATATATTTATAATTTAAATTATATATAAACACTCCCTCAATTAGCTATGTTAACGAGTCGAACGGAGCACGAGCTGAAAAAAAAGCTCGGGCTAGGCTCGAGCTTTTTTGGGCCTGAGCCGAGCCGAGCCGAGCCGAGCCGAAGTTCGATCGAAATTTTTAGGCTCGGACCTTTACGAGCCGAGTGAAACCCGAGCAGGGTCGGCTCGATTTTTTATTTTTATTTTTTAATTTTTGTGACTGATGTGTCACAGTTGCCTCTAAAAGTAGGCAACAGTCACAACTGCCTAAGTAGACAGCTGTCTGCAAGCAACACAGGCAGCTGAATTTCAACTGATTGCAACAGTTGGTTTAATTTTTTTTCTAAACACGGGCCGACCCGTGTTCAAGCCGACGAGTTTTTTTGTCATTCTTATCCTCCATGCGACAAGCTTGATGTGATTTTATTTTTATTTGAAGAGAATAAAAAGTACTTAAACTGCAATTCATATCACATTTGAAATTAATTTTAGACATGAACCGTCTTGTATTAGATTTCAATTCAACATACCTTGAAAATATTTCGACTTCCCTGCCGTCAATATAGCAATACATATAATATATTGAAGATGCTCTAACACTTGCAAACTTCATATCTGTTGAATTGTACTCATACCTTACTATGATAATTTCGAGCTCGACTTGTGTATTTAAGTAACACACATTTTTTTAATAAAATAATTTTGCCCGTGAACATATTACCTTTCCCTATTAAAAAATATCCCATTTTCAAAAAATTATTCTTAAAATTTACATCATCCTAAGTCTCAAAATCATTAATCATTAAAAAAATCTCATTAAATGATATAAAAATATTTTGTATTGTGCTTTCATCATTCACTCTTACAAATTTTCACACTATCATAATTAAAGTAAACCAGACAATAGAGCTTTTACATGGTAGCACTATGCATGGTTTAACAGTAAAAAAAAAAAAAAAAAAAAAAAAAAATCTTCAATAATTTTCATTTTGAAAAAGTTGGTTCAAGGAACGGACATCATTAGTGTGTTAATCAAGAATTATTTAGTCAAAGACGGCATTAATGTTAGGGCAATTAAACACACTACGGTCTCGAGCACCAAGGCGGCAAGTGGAGTGGAAACCACACGTGACGTGATCATTTATTTTATAATCAAAAGATTCAAAACCAAAACTCAATAGTTGTCGTAACAATTCAATAATGGGGTTGTGTCAACTTACAACGTGGGGGATTGTCAACATGTTTTCAAACTCATTCAAGAAGAGCCCATCCATTTGCTCATATTTTGAGTAATTTAACATTCGTTTGACGAGATTTTTGAAAAGTTAATAGTAATTATTTTCGAGATTAAGAAATTACTGTCTGTTTTGAAGAATTTTTATGGATAATTGACCTAATAACTTCATATGAAAATTATCGTGCAAGCAAAATTCATGCCAAGCATACCCTTAATATCAAATATGAATTTTCTTGAATAAATCATCTTTATGTAATGTAACATTAAGAGTGTGTTTGATTGACATAAAACATATATCCTAGAAAAGAAAATATTTTCCTTGTTTTGAGGAAAATTAAAATCTACTCCTCCCAAAGAAAACGTTTTCCTTAAAAACAAGAAAAATTCGACATATTTTTAAAAGTTGGAAAATATTTTTCACGCAAAAAAAATATTAATCGAACACTTTAAAGTAGGAACTTGAGTATAAAACTGACATTTTTCATGAAAATATATGCAATCAAACACACCCTAAATGAGAAGATTAATGAGATGAGACGAGAAATTTGGACTCATAGCAAAGTTATGTTCCAAGTAGATAAGAATACAGCGAGAAGATTAGTATCAATTTCAATATCTATACTTCTTTAGGATAAAGTTGATCAAGAATAGAGTTCTTAAGAGGGCGTCTAACCTTAGTCCTATATGGCTGCATCAGTCAATATATTCTTGTCTATTTTTGACAGGGGTTAAGTTATATTTCTATATTTGAAAGTCCAATCCAATAACCATCACATCAAACACAACACCATAGAACAAATGACTAATGCACATAATCTGAGAAATATAAGACTAGCATCAACATTCTCATATGAAAAGCACACACAAATATCCATTACACTAAGCTACACCCTTAGCTAGACATAATGGTGTAAACTTCACAAAATTGAAGCTATCATCAATCCATTTTTACATACTTAGGTCAAGTTTCGTCCAAATTCCTACATGATAAAGCAAACAACCACAATTTTATCAAGACATTCATACATAATTTCCTAATTTGACTCGAATGCTACTAAACAAATACGCTCATGGGTCCTGCTCGGTTAGTTGAATCTAGTCCACATTCAGCAGTCGGCACACCAGTAATCAATTTCCTGAAATACAAAATCAATGTACTTTCAATTCAATGAGTTACACCCAAAATGAGAATCCGGATAAACAAGCATATTTCACACTTTCTTGCACCATCATATTGGAAGACCTTTACTTGATGCATAATCTCAAAAATACATAGATTAGCATGGAACACAAGAACTTACCTTTCATCACTTTGACTACTGGGACTCTCGAGAATTGTCAATCGTTTTGCTGTCTTCATGAACTCACTGCATGACAAGAAAATGGACAAAAAATGTCCACAGAATGCGAATCAAGAAAACATTAATGCCTTTCAAGTGTAAAATTCCAGATGTTACAAAAAAAATTTAATGTATGTCTACCCGAACGGTTCATCTCCAGCTTGTTTAACACAACCTGCTGCATCACTATAGAACACATGACTCATCACTTCAGATTTTTCAATCCCAAACATGTGTTCTAACCTTTTATATAGCTCTTCATATGATCCAAGAACTGATAGATCAATGGTCCGGCCCACATCCTCCGACTCCAAGAATACTTTGCAGTGACCAGTATCCAGTCCAACTTCAGCTGCATGACAGTCTGGCTTCCACAAGAACTGAGCATTGGACAAACTTCTTGGAATACCTTGTCGGTCAAAAACAGAGTTTTCAGCCTTGAATGGTGTCCCACCTGAGGAACTCCTTACCGATGACAGTTTATAAACTGCATCACTAGAGCAATCAAGAGACATCTGCTGCTCAGTGAGTATCGGCTGACCAAAGAGTACAAACCGAGGCGTTATTACATGGTCGGTTTTCTCCGACTTCTTACTAGAATTCCCCATGCTTAACGAGCAAGATATATTTTCATTACTATCCATGCGGCTTCCAACAATATCATCAGAAGTTTTAGCATGGGGATCAAGATGCAGGACACTGGGTAACAGTCCCAACTGCAGTTTGTTGCTAAAGTGGAGATCCGTTAAAGGGACTCCGATTTGAACATGCCTGGCTCCCTGTATACCTGCAGAGATGGTGTCAGATAGACAACTAAAGGGACTGCTTGGTCCTAAAGGGCCTCCGATTTGAACATGCCTGGCTCCCTGTATACCTGCAGAGATGGTGTCAGATGGACAACTAAAGGGACTGCTTGGTCCAATGGGATTGCCAGAAAATGACGGCATGGGAAAGTGGCCGTCGATTGGAAAATCTGAATGATGCGGTAAAAACAACTTTTTTCTTGGTGGTGAGAATGGTGACAGATGAATAACAGGCATATTTGAGACCAATTCAACTAGCCATGGGCTAACACACTTCACATTTTGCAGGAAATCTGGTTCATCCCACGTCACCTGAAATGAAGTGGCCAGGGGGATGATATAAAAACAAATGGAAAGAAACAGCAATCTCAAAAATTGCAGCAATGCAGAAATTTTGGGCAGCCGTGATGCAAAAGTAAAGGAAAGTAATAAGAATAGGAGTAGAAAGAATAATCAATTGATGCAGTATCTCCAGCTAAAATTTTATTAGCATGGGATGGACATGAACAATGCCGCACCAGTCATCTCTCTCTCTCCACAAACAGTGCAGCTATACAAAAATTTATCAGGCAAGGTCAAAAAAAAAAAAAAAAAAAAAGAATTTCTCCAGCAGACAAGGACATAACAGAAAATGTAATTAATTTACTGAGGCAAAAAAAGAGAGGAAATAAAGGGAATAATTAGGAACTTTACAATACGGTTAAGAGTCTTAGTAAGTTGGCATTCAAACTAACAAAAGAATTGGTGAATGCAGTAGATATTATGGTGCTTCTGTAAAAGGCTTGCTTATATGAACTTGTAATGTGGTTAAAACTTCATTTGTGGAAACTGGAGAGAAAAATTATGATATACAACTTGAGGGTCATAAGGTTGTTAGCTTTAAGAAAAGAATTGGCATCATATCTCACCCACCACGATCATCCTTGCATCCATTTTTCGTTATTTTGAACAAGAGGGATATTGCACATGAATCCGAGGGGAAAAAGAATGTGAGCACTAAATTGTTAAAGAGGAAGAACAGAAGAACCACTAGAGCAACTATATTGCTACACTCCATTAACAACCAGATGCATCAAAAAATTTGACAAACCAAGTTACCAACATAACAAATCAAAATAAACAAGATATTTAGGCAACATGCAAACACAGAAGTTAAAACTTAACTTCAGAAAAAAAAAGTTCACAGAAGGTTATAATGATAATACTCAAGTGAACTGAATTACCTGAAGAAGACGCCACATTGAATTAGGCCAGCAAATGGGGTCAGCAACCTGAACAGAAGCTATAGTTCCCATAAACCAGCTAATACGTGAGGAATCCTCAGTTTCAAAAGCCATCTTGAATCTCATTCCAGGGCACCACTGGATCCTCATAGACGCACTCACAGATGACACCTTCACACAAAACTCTGGTGTCCTTGCACATGGGTAATAAACCACCTCAAAAGGTTGGCCACTGGCAGCAAGGAGTGTGGCATTGAAAACCAATTCAGGCTTGACTCTCACCCTCTCCATTAGATTCCCATTATTACCACCTCTATGCATCAGCTTGTTTTCATCTTCCTTCAGAAAGGCTGAAAATCCCCCTAAATTTCCAGCACCACTAAAGTTCCACCCAGATGGGGTCTCATGCCCACCAAAGCCAACACTGCGCTTGGCTCTTCGAATTCCAATGCAAAGATCCCCATTTTCTGCCCTCAAAAATACAATTGAATCCCCTGCAACCAGCTTCTTCTGATTCACAAAGGAACTCCAACCAGTGGTCAACAAATGCCTTCTTGGTGTCCCTCTATAGATATGTCTAAACTTCCAGGTCTCCCCATGAACATCCTTGGCTATTAAAGTCTGCAAAGGAGGATCAGCTGTATAATCCAGCCGCGGGAAAATTGTCTCCGCACAGTACCTTGGGACCGAGAACCCCCCACCATTGTTTGCATCAGATTGGGTCAGTGTTTTTGCGAAAGAAGTGGGCTTTTCATTCAATTCAGATCCATTACTCCCCAAACTTCCATCATCTTCAAAAGTGTGTTTATTGTTCTCAATTGGGATCAACCTAATTTTTGCGTAAACCTCATCAGTTTCAGGGTCTGCCAAATATTTCACTGCAGCAACCCTACAGAGAATCATAGGTGGAACTCTAGGCAGGGCAGTGAAATCCACACGAGTGAGAGTATGCTCAGCGTGTCCTTGAGGGAAATAGAAGACCATGGAATTAACTGGAGGCATCTGGACCATGCCCCCAGCACAGGCATGCCACAACTCCGAGTCCAAAGTCTTCCCCACCGCCTCCTTCATCCTTTTCCTGTTGTCTTTTAAGAGCAAAACCAAAAATCTCCGCTTTCTTTTATCTACCTTCTTGAATAAATACTGTGAAATGTGAACAATCAAGAAAGCCAAAAATTGAGGAAAAGGAGTTCAAGTTTAAATTTTTAGAAGATAGGACAAAGAACACAACAATTAACATCAAAATGCAGTAAACTAATAACAGCAGTACAAATAAGGATCTATAACCAAATCTACTTTCATTAAAAAAAAAAAAAAAAAAAACACTTGAGAATACGAAGCTTTTTTACACCTCAACAGCGTGAATGCATGCGGCTGGGTTTGTGGTGCATAGTAGCCAGAGGAAATCGGCGATGAAAATGCGAGATTCAACAACAACACTTGAAATGAAAAGAAAACCTGAGTATAAATCTCAGATTCTACTGCTAAAATTAACACAAAACATCTCCCTGAAAACCGTCGGTACAGTTAAACAAAATAATCAACGGAAAATACTCTTTCCGAGGTATCAGTCAATTCTTAATAAATCTCTCTCTCGTTTGTATGAATATAAAACGACAACGTTCAGAAGGCTCCAATTCTTTCTCACCTGATTCCTGGTTTGTCTGCTACTGCTGTGTTTATTCAGATCTGATCCAATGTGAGTTTTTTAATTAAGAGAAATGATTAATTAATTATTTAACTAACGAATTACCCTTTTAATATTTCAACTTTTTATTTGCGATACTTATCTTCGATCTTGTTTCATCATCACTCGTGTGGATATGGAACTTCAAAACATATTTTTACTGCTGTTTTTAGTATAATTGTGTTTGTTAGCGTCGATATTGTCTCAACTATGTTACCGAAAGTTCTGAAAACGATGAAATAAAAAATATTTTAACTCTAAATGGGTTTACTATTTAGATGCTTTTAGTAGTTTCTATTTGGGCATAAGCCTTCCAAAAGTAACAAAAGCGTGCAAATGACTTTCTTCGGACACGAAGAAAATTGACCCTTGAGTGCAAAATTAGAAGGGACCTTGAGGAAACATGAACAATTTCTTTGGACTTTAAATTATAAATTTAGACGTAGAGATATTTGATTGTAATTAAAAAAACATAAATTTTTTTATTTTATTTTGTGAAAGTATGTAAATTTATTATTTATAAGAAAGAATAAAAGTAATTTTATTCTAATAGAGTGATGTGAAACGAATATAATTATTATTTAACTTTAATAATTAAATTAGTAGAGAAGATGAGATGTTTGTTTAGTGACTAGTTGAGAAAATATCGTGGTGCAGAGCTAAGAGATATCTCGTGAGATTTATGAGCGGTGGGCACCGTCTTTTTGGTAGACAAAGTTAGTGGAAAAGACATATTTGGCCCTTGTTTGATGTTTACAGTTTACACTTGCCCAATTCTTTTTTTTTTTTTTGGAGCAAATGATCCTCACATTTGTACATATTGTGTAATTGGTCCAAATCTTTAAAAAAAATGTAAACGATTTGAAATCTTTTCATTTTGGTGCAAATGGTCATTTTCTCAATGGATTCCGTCCAAAAGGACTGTTGTTTTGACTCATGGACTTCACTACATTTTAAGGTGAATTCAATGTTTACACTATCTCAATCCTTCTTTTGTAAATGGGAAAATGGCTAAAAATGATCCTGACCTTTGCACATATTGTGCAATTGGTCCAAATCTTTCAAAAATGGTGTAAATGATTCCGATCTTTTTATTTTGGTGCAAATGGTCATTTTCTCGATGGATTCTACTAAAAAAGACTGTTAGTTTGACTCATGGACTTCACTTCATTTTAAGGGAATTCAATGTTTACACTCCCAATCGTTCTTTTGTAAATGGGAAAATGGCTCAAAATGATCCTGACCTTTGCACATTGTGCAATTGGTCCAAATCTTTCAAAAGTGGTGTAAATGATTCCAAATCTTTTTATTTTTGTGCAAATGGTCATTTTCTCGATGGATTCCGTCCAAAAAGACCGTTAGTTTGACTCATGGACTTCACTTTATTTTAAGGGAAAATTGCATATGCAGTCTCAACTTTTACAAAAGTATCAATCATGTCCCTTACCAATATTTTGTCTTACTCTCATTCCCAACTTTTAAGAGATTACCTAATAGCTTCACTTGTGATTCTCCCTTGCCCAGTTGTCGATCCAAGCAGTGTATTCTGACTCAAGTACGAAAATTGACTCTTTTGAGGCATGTCAATGAGATTAGACATCGTGCATTTTCCTGAGGAGCTGATTCTATCACCTAAATCGATGAGCATTATGTCTAAGACTATAACCATTCCCTCGAGCAAATGTGTGTGTACTAATGTAGTGCTTGTGCTTGCTCATTAGAGGATGCTATGGTAATCAGTAGGGGGCAAATAAAAAAATAAAATACAAAAATTCTAATTCTAATTGCTAACAAATAAAGTATCTAGAGGCTAGCTTTATTGTTTTTGAATTTACTCATTCCTTGCATGGGAGTGATTATTTGGAAAGTGATCTTTTTGAAAAATATATTGTTAAAAAGTAGGAAAACTTTATGAAAAAATATAAAAATAATTGGAAAATTTATGGGAAAATATAATTTTCTTTTTTAAAAATGTATAATGAAAAATGATTGTATGAGAAAAATGGCTTCCAAATAATCAATTTCAACCCAGGCATAAGTTAGAAGTTTGGCCAAAAAGTCTTAACATGCTAGTGCCAAGGGAAACTCCATGAATCGTGCTACAATGACAAAATTTTGACACGATAGTTGACATAATGTCACCTGAGATTTCATCATTGGGTTATTTTGAACACAATAAATTTTTTCATCCGATCATATACTGCCAACTAATATTATATCACTCCATCTATTAGTCACTCTTTGGTGAAGTGGCGTAACCCAAACTCCATTTGCCTTGTACACTATGTCTCCTTGGTATAGGCGGAAGAAAAATGGTCCTATGCCAAGGGGTAGTGGCATGCTCCGTCAATAAGTTGACACATTTGGCCATGAATTAACTTATTTGCATAATTATTGTTGACAACATTGATTTTGTCAAAGTATAGATCATTGATTTAAAAAGAGTTTTTAAAATTGATGAATGTGATGTTGTTAGTGTGAATTGTCAATCGAGATTGTAAAAAAAAAAAAAGATTGTAAAAGTAGCACGATTGTTTGACCATTTTGTAAAGCAGAATGAAACATAGGTCTCTTTGTACCGAACTACCGAACAACTAGAAGTCTTCTTGACATACAAAATGGCAGTGGAGCTAATTATTCAAATTGCTCTAATCCCAAATTTTAGTCTTATGGATCCTCTTGACGGCAAAAAAAATAAAATGACAGTACATTTTGATCAAATTGTACAGAGTTTTAGTTTGGTAATTCAACTTCGTCCTTTCACATAAGTTGAGGAGCTCAAGCTTGCAATCTTAATTATGTCAAGCTATAGTCTTCTGACCTATGGTTGTACGACAATGTCTGTTTGAAGAAATTTGATTGGTTGGCGATTTTGATTGTGGCCGGTGATGATGGCACTTTCTGATTTGTGTTCTAAGCCATCATGTCATCTTTCTGATTTATTGATTTGGACGGTGCTGCTTGTTGGAATTTTGTATTGAAAATTGATTTTGGCCAATTTTAAATAATTATTTAAGTGAAAATTGTTATTTGGTGAATGAAAATTAAACCAAATTTAAAGTCACTTAAATACGAAAATTATTGGAAAATTGCGTAGAATATTATGGAATATTCTAGAAATTGTTTGGCTGAAAAAGTGTCTTTATATATGAAAGATTGTGACTTTTGGTATTATCATTTTCCAATAGATGTGTCTCTTCTAATATAGAAACTAATTCCAATAGTTGTGTCTCTTCCATAGGTTGTGCCTTTTGAGACAAACATTTTCAATATCTATATATAGATCCCATGTGTTTGTTTTCATTAATTTTTACTTCATGATTGTATTATTATATTGATGCATATTCACTTCAAATTCTACATTTATTTGGAGTCAAGTTTCATAAAAAGAGAGTTTAAAACATAAGTAGGTTCGTTGGTCTAAGCCATTTGGAGTGCTCCTATGGCTAGACGTGGTCGTTGTATCTTGGGAGATGATTGTCTAAAAATCGTTAGCACCGATGCGGGGCAAATTCATCTTAAGGAACACTTGCCTGCACCCGCTCGGCTCGTGCCCGAGCTCACCCAAGACGAGCCGAGCGGCTCGGCTCGTCAATTTTTTTTTTTATAAATTTATAACTATTAAATTACAAAATTTAAAAATATATATATACACAAACATTATCTAAATAACAATTTTTTTTTTAAATATACATTTTTCAAAACATTTTTATTTTTAAAATAATAAGAACAAAATTTTATTTGTTAATAAATGAGAACCTAAAGAAAAATATATATAAACACGTTTTGTAAACAATTTTTTAAATATACTTTTTCCTACTAACATTTTTATTTTTTACAATTCCAAAAAAAAAAAAAAAAAGATAAACTCTCCTCCTTTATCCGTGCTTGGGACCGACTACTTCAATTTCGAGTAGGCGGAGTTAAAAATTATACACGAACAACTTGTTACGTGTACATTTTTTTTGGAAAAAAATATAAAGGTATGAAAATAAAATAATGTGATGAGTGTGGTGAAATTAAATATCACTTACTTGGTTACATGTAATTTCGGCATATTTATCTTGAATTCGATAATTAGCGTCTTCCCAGTCTTTTACGCACATTAACGCCTCTAAAATATCTTTTTTTAGTCGACTCCTGACCTTAGAGAGAACTCTTTTCCCTGCACTAAAAGCAGATTCCGAAGCTACAGTGCTAACCGGAGGTGTTAGTAGATCTTTTGCCATTGCAGAAACTACTGGCCATCGACGTTCGTTATTTTGCCAAAATTCAAGGACATTTTCTGAACTTTTACTAATTACTTTGTTAGTAGGCAAATGTTGACTAAAGTAATCAATTAATTCATATGTCAACGCATTTGGATTTTGACTACGGCTGGAAGTTTGAGTATATGCAGTGGAAGCCAAATTACTACTACTACTAGAGGAACCACATGTATATGCAGTTGCATCAAATCTATACGAGTGCATATTTTCAAATAAATTTAAAATTTCAGCGTCGTCATCTGTTAAATTGGTAGGAGGAGTGTGTGTAGGTACACGATTAATATGTGTACCCATTCGTGAAGCATATAATTCATACATTTCACGGAACGTCGTTTCCAAATTTCTATAAGTAATATGTGTAGTAAAAGTTAAAGCATTTGACATTTGATCAATTATAAATTTAATACCCGATAAATTATATCGGGGGTCCATGACACATGCTAAAGGAAATAACATATGTAATTCTTTCCAATATTTTCTAAATTTCAATTCCATAGAATATATAACAGCATGAAAATCGGGATCATTTTGAAATCTAGCAAAAGCTCTAGCAGTTATATAAAGACGTTCAAGAACCAAACAACTAGTGGGATAATATATTTGTAGACTCATAAAAAGTTGTCAATTTTTTTATTATTTTAATAACTATATTCCAATCGGATTCACTCAAAATAGTATCGTCTTCGTCTCTAACGTGCCTATTGTTATAAAATTCAGTAATATACGGTTCATAACCTTCACATGATTTTAGTAATAAGTACGTGAAGTTCCATCTATGGCCTACGTCAGTAATAAAGGTTTTTGTATTCGTCATCCCAGATTCTGCACAAAAATTCTCAAATCCTTGTTTTCTACTAGGTGTACACATGATATACATAAGTGCATTCATAATTTGGTTAATTTCATCCTTAAAATGTTTTAAACCGTCTTGTACTATTAAATTAAAAATATGGCATACACATCGAATATGAAATAAATAGCCACCGAAACCAGGATTAAGAACTTTATGCAATTTATCAATAACAACTTTATTTACAGCAGCGTTGTCGAACGTAAAAGAACGAATTTTACTCTCACATTTATATTCTCGAATTACTAACATAATAACATTAAATATAGTTTGAACGTTGTGCAGATACTCAACAATTTTAAAAGCAATAATTTTTTTATCCATGACTCAAAGTGGGTCTATGTAGTGTGCAGTTGCAGCCATATAACCCCTCTTATTAATCCCTTCCCACATATCTGAAGTTAAAGATATCACACCCCCATATTTTTTCCAAATCCGAAATCAATAGTTGTTTTGCATTAAGAAAATATGTAATTGTATCAGCGAAAAGTATTTCGACTTACCCTTTGATACCTCGGTTGAAGATATCTTTTGACGTAGTTAACGAAATATTGGCTGTCTGCTATTGCTAGTGGCAACTCCACCGCGGCAATGAACTTCACAATTCCCGTTCGAGCTTCCTCCTCCGAAAACATCCACGTAGAAAGTGGTGTAGTAATAGCACCGGCTTGTGGAGTGCCAAATTGTAGTTGCGTTTAACCAGCTGGAAGAAGTCCATGTTTGGCCGAACATGATTTGTAGTGACGGTTGAGGTGGGTGGTTCCAATGCCTTTTTGTCATGCCAGTCGTTGTTGGCAGTATTTACATACTGTTTTGGTTTCTCGAAGTCCAACGACCACACGACCAGTGGGAACCAATTTGAAATGATCCTAACATTTTGCCTGCTTCTTCCCCTTTCTCTTCCCAGTTGCATCGGGAATATTTAATGTCGGTTCTTCACCTTGTTCCAAATCAATTGAAACACTAGCTGGAACATCAATGTCATCCAAATCAATTGGATGACTATCACGAACGTCGAAATTTTCAATATTTTCTGGGATTGGTAATTCATTAAGACCGGAGAATTCATTCCCAAATTGATTTTGGGCAGGTGTTTGTGTTTCGTTCTCCATATCGAACAAGTTTTCAACAAATGATCGTGAATCTATTTGTTATGAATAATAGAAATTGAATTTAGAAATGTAGAATTGAGAAGTGAATGAAGATTATGTAGTAGTTGTCGAATCTAATTGTAAAATAGTAAGAAATAATGTAAAAAAAAGAGTAGAAGATGATTATAGAATGAATGAAATTGAATGAGAAAGATTTTGTTGATAATTGATAAATGAAATTATGGAGAATGTAAATTGTAGGGATTATTGTATAGTAAATAATGAGAGATTGATATTGGTGGAAAAAGATGATTGATTATGGTGGGTATTTATAGAGGAAAAATATGTATGTGAAATCGAAAAAAAAAATTTTAAAAAAAATTATTGTGACCAAACGGTCACTGAAACAAAGTTCAGTGACCGTTCTGGTCACTGAAGCTTAGTTTAATTTTTTTTTATATATGTATTGACACGAGCCCACGAGTCGGCTCGTGAGCTCGTTTAGACGAGCCGCTCGGCAAGCCGCTCGTTTGGTTGATGAGCCGAGCCTATTAGACTCGTCTAACGAGCCGTATGCTCAGCTCGTGCTAGTGGTGGTAATTGAGCCGAGCGGCTCGTGGGTATGAATAGTACGAGACGAGCACCGGAGCCGTCGGCCCAATCACCACCACTAATCTTATCTGATGTGAATTTTAGATTGACAACAACATCATATTACTGTGTTTCACCTGTCCTCTTTGTTGAATTTGACCCAAATTATGAAATTAAATAAAATAGTTAAAATAATATCTGTATAAAATTTAAAGGCCCAACATATGGCATGGCACAATTTCAATTGAAGAAGAATATAGAAAGTGGGAGGCTAATGAAAAGAAGAAGGATTATGAAAATAGAATCCTTTTATATTTAGAAGTATTAAGGAAATTCCGTCATGGTGTCACGTGCATTTAGATGCTGAGATCCATGCCTTCTAAGAAAGGACGGCCCAAGTGAATGTCAATACGCGACACATCCAGACTTGAAGAATTACAAGCGAACATCTAAAATCAATTGTGGTCACAAATGATCTAGTTGCATTAGACTTTTAGTAAAAGTGAGTATAATCTTAATGTAATTTTCATAAGAATTTAATGCGATCTAAAATTATTTGTTGAAACGATATTGTTTCTTAAAACAATAAGATTCACGCCAAATTCCGTTGTCTTATTGACACATCATCAATAATTAATATATCATCTTAAATTTACCCTCATTAACTTCACCACTAACAGGGGCGGAGCCAGCCGTTTGAAGTTGAAAAATATATATATATATAAAAGAAAGTATCAATATTTAATTTAGCAAAATCATACCTTATTACAAGTGTTTCTTTCGAGTTCTCATACTTTGAAAACGGAAACGAAAAATGAAATTGGTAGGGTTTAAGATTTTTATTCAATTTGAGGACAAAATGGTAATGGTAAATGCAAAAAGAACCAAAAATTTAAAAAAAAAAAAAAAAAAAAATTTGTCAAAATTTTTTTTGGGGTCAAATTGATGACATATCAATAATTCATTGGATGGACAGTCATTTGGACGGCAAATCTCATCTCGTGTGGATGTGCCTATTCCCTATTCATACAATGCATCAATCAAACATATTAAAAGTGCTAATTAATATAAGGCTAAAGTGAATTAATGTCGTGAAAAAATTGCTCCACCTTAAATATTACACAAATTATAGTAAAATTCCACATGCAAATTTAAATTGAAAGAGACACACTACCTAAGTAAGCCAATTATTTAAGATAATATTCAGAATATGAATGTTAGAAGATTGTAGCACATATTGATCTATTCTTTATCCACGTAAAATGTCACACGTTATTCACAATTCTAGCAATTGATTTTGATCACAATTATGTACAACATTAACATGCATGGACACTAGTCTATTTTTAAGAGCGTTTCCACATCATGGTCAATACCAATAATTTGACTAATTTATAAGAAATTGCAATAAAATAAAATAAAATAAAATGAAAGCGTGTTCACACATGTTAAAGCTTGTTGAATAATCCTTGGTTTTATTTGACTACAGGTGAGGGTGAATTAGGAATGAATGGAGTGAACTTGGTTGGGGTAGATGAAGTTTTTTTTTTTTTTTGTAAAAGAGAAATGACATGTTCATCAATTAATGGTCATAATGGAGGTAGTGAAGAATGTTATTATAATTAAAATGTCAAGTGATAATTTATGCTAAAAAGTACCAATAATAAATGTGTCACATTTAGCAAAGAATAAGGACGAAAAATGTAAACTTCCATTTTTATAATCCCATTACATTTATGTATTGACCTCCCGTTGACATATTTGCCATCATTTGACAAAGGAAACGTTCTTTCAATTCACATGACAACTAAGATGTATTTAAAGATTTTTTAGTCTATTTTCGTGTTCACGTGACATTATTTGACGATTCAACGCGATGAGATCATTTATCAACAAATAATATAATAAAATACTTATAATTGAAAAGAATATCTCAAGAATTGTGCTTAGCTAGTGCTTGCGTCAAACAAGGATAAGTTGACATAAGCATTATAAACAAACAAGGTATGATGATGATGTCTACAAGGAATATATGGTAACATAATAATGAACAAGGAAAGTCGGGAAAGTAATTTTACACGCACTAAAAGTTAGATAAAGTATTATTGCATGTGACGAGATATGTCATTTATTCTCCAAATCGATAATATTGACATTCGTTATACGTTAAAAAAAGGGTAAGTTCTTTTGTTACTAGATTTTATTGTTACCAATCACTAATTTGATCATTAAAGTCGATAGAATATCATTAATAATAATAATGATAAGAGGGTTCTCCTATAACCTATGAATTTCAACACTACCACTCATGCAGCGACGATGACTCGCAACTCTGGGAGGGGTCACTAGCCTCTCGAATCATTGCTATTGTCTTATTGAATCATCTAAACAGACTCGCCCATATTAACTTACCTGAATTGTAACTCGACTTATTTGGCAATGGCTAATTTGCAAATATAAATTATATATAGGAAGGTAAAAAAAAAAAAAAAGGCATGCTAAATGGACTCTCCATCGGACAATAATCATGCGACATGCAACGTTCTTCAACTACTTGATGACACACTCACATCCACTCATGTTGTTTGTACATTGGACCACTCTTTGTATTGATCATAAATGGTACGTGTTAATTGTATTTACTGTCACTATACTTTGATTTAATTTTCAAATTAATCATTGTATTTTATTTTGTGTTTACCTAAATCACTATATTTTAACGTTGTTTAAATTTTGGGTAACTTCGTTAATCTTTATAGTCCTGTTTATTTATTTATTTATATCATTATTATTATATTTTTCACTACATATGAAATTAAATAAATAAATAAAATATTCTGGACGAAATCGAAATATTCGAGAAAGTTTGGTATCCGTTGGGCAATTGGAACAAATTCTAGACCCAATGGTAAAAAAAAATAAAATCACTTTAATGAATAACTTTAATGAATAATTTTCATTAAAAACGAAGCCAAACGGATACCAAACTTTCAACATTTTCCTGGTGAAAAATTATACCAATCAAACACAATTAATTACAATTTCCAAGAAAATAAATTCTAGGCAATTCAATTCCATGTAATTCATTTTCTTTCCACCCAAATTCCACATTTTAATTCACATTAAAAAAGCTAACATCATCCATCTACACTTTTCTTTTTTACAAATCCAGTCAATCATTACACCCTTCAACTTCCTGTCATGCCTGATGATGTGCGATACAAGGTCGAAATTTGTATTGTATGCTTCAATCAACTTCTCGAAACCATGTTTGAATAGTTGACACGCCGAGTTAGATCTAGATGTGCTTGGCTCAAAGATTTTTTTGCCATTCCATCAATTTTTCCGTTTACAATATACTCAGCGAACTTTATTACAAATAAGCTGCAATCGTGGCTGCAACATTTTAAGGAGGGATGTTAGAAACTGTAAAGTGAGGTACCAACTTTTTGTTTAACAAACCAATGCAATACATATATGGAACTCTTAGATGAAATTGACAAGGCTTATAGGAGATTGCACCTTACAGTTTTATTACATGAAAGTGGACTCGAGTTTACTTTCAAATTGATTCGATTTTTTTCCTTTAATCGAACTTGGTTTGAACAAAAGTTGATCATCGTACAACCATTGTCATAATCAACATATATAACTGAATAGTTTTAGTGAATTACTTACCCGTAAAATTCTATACTTATATAGAGCAGATGGTGCTACAAACATGTTTTTGGGATTATTGTGAGGCTGTGATGCCATGGTCCAGCCCACTTAAGGCGATGATGACTGGCCTTCGGCCCACTCCTTCTAATATAATCAGCTAAAGCAAGCCCAGTGAAGCCAGGCCCAGAACCCGGTCCAAACATAGTAAAAGTCAGCTGCTCTGAGCCGTTGGATTGAATCTGCCTAATCTCGAGGTTTTACTATGAGAGAGGTTCTATTCGTTTCTAGATTCATTATTATCGACTCTCTATTCTCTCTTCTCCTTCTGGAGATTTCTGAGTGCTCTGTTCATCTTCTTCGTGAGGTTTACTCTAGAATCTGTTTCTTGAGTTGTTTTCTTTGTGAAATCAGTGTATCTGAAAGTCCTTTAGTGTGGTAGTCTTTAATCCCTCAGTCTCATCGAAGTAGCTTTGTGTTTACTGTTAGACTGTGGTGAGTTTCTGGTGGATCTGGGCTTTCGGTGATGAGAAAGTTAGGTTTGTTGTTCTGAGCCTAAAACATCGATGATATCTTGGTTGACAGTGGTTGATCTGATGGCTGAATTAGATTTAGGTTTTTGTGGTTTATGAGATCTTTTGAATAATCTCGATCTGTAAGTTTCTGTTGCGATTCTGTATAACAGTGGTATCAGAGCCTTGGGTGGCTGTTCTTGGGTCTTCGATCGCGATTTGGGGCCTGGAAAACTAATTTTCAGCCCTCGATTCGTGGATCTCCTGAAATCGCGAAAACCCTAGTTTTGGTTTTTCAATTCTTGGTGTCTATTGGGGGTTCTTGGTTTAGTACTGTGACTGGAGGTGACTGTTGGTGACTGAGTTCCTTATTCCGGTTCGATTGAGTGTTTCCTTTCTGGTTCTTGGTGGAACACCATCCCTATTGTGAACTTTGTGCTCTCCTGCTGTACAGAAACTGTGGAATTGGTAGCCATTCGTTGGCTACCCTCTGGTTTGCACGTTTCAACCCTAACTGCACCCTTCCTTTGTGTCTTGACTAATTTTGTTCTTGTCATTTTTGGAGTGATCAAGTTGAGCCTTGACCTGAGAACATGATTCTCACGGAAACCTGGTGAACTTGGCCACCCTTTGTTCCATCTGTAGCATTCTTTAAATTCTGCCTTGCCATATTACTTGTTCCTTAATCTTGCCTTGAGGCATACTTGTCCATACTTATCGGTATACCTCTCTTGGCATGTTTACTGTTTGACCAGCATATATTCTTGATTCTGTTTTGTGTTCACTGTCAAGAATTCTTTTGTAACCTTGAATAACTGTAACAATTGTTTGCTGCTTATTCACTGCGACCTATTCTCCTTTATCTACTTGTGGAGTTCAAATTACCTGTTTTCTTGAGTGGTGTAGCTGTCATAGTTTTAGTATCCCATTGAAATATTTTGTGTTATTTCTGGATTTTAAAATCATGAAAAACGCTTTTGAATTTGGTATTTTTGATGGAAAAGGGGATTTTCCCATTTGGCAACAAAAGATGAAAGGTGTTTTAGTTCAACAAAAGATTTCAAAAGCAATAACACAAACTTTTCCTGAAACTATGACTGCTGATCAGATTCTTGAAGCTGATGAACTTGCATATGCATCTATTATCTTGCACCTATCTGATCAAGTCTTAAGGAAAGTAGGGAAACAAGAGGATGCTAAAGCCCTATGGGATGAGTTAGAAAAATTATACCTAGTTAAGACCCTGCCCAATAAGTTGTTTCTGTTAGAGAGGTTTTTCAGTTTTAGATTAGATACCTCTAAGGACATAGAAGACAACCTGGACAATTTTAATAAATTGGTCCAAGACATCACCAATGCTGGTGAGAAAGTCTCTGATGAATACAAAGCCGTAGTGTTGTTGAATGCCATTCCTGAAACCTATCAGGATGTCAAGGCTGCCATAAAATATGGCAGAGATTCCCTGACTTCTGATATTGTTATTAACTCTTTGAGGAGTAAGGAACTTGAACTTAGGAATGAAAGAGGGAATGGTAGGTCTGAGACTTTATTTGTAAGGGGTAGGACTCAAAATAGGTTCAATGGGAACCAAGAGGGTTTTAACAATCAAGGAAACAGTGGGAAGAAGAAGTTTAAGGGTAGAACTAGATCCAAGTCTAGGACTGGGAATAAGAAGTGCTATGGATGTGGGAAATCTGGTCATTTTATAAAAGACTGTTTCAAAAGGAAGAATGAAATGAAAGCCAAAGGGGTTGATGAAGGGAACCTAGTAGAACCTAGTGAGTCCAACTCTGTTGATGTCTATGTTGTGACTGAACCTTCCCTTGATAGTGGCTTTGCCAATATTGTTAACTGTGAAAATCTGATCCATGAATGGATTTTGGATTCCGGTTGCACCTTCCACATGTCTCCTAAAAGATGTTGGTTTAACTCCTTTAGGGGAATCAATGGTGGAGAGGTTGTTATGGGTAACAATATGGCTAGTAGGGTTGAGGGAATAGGCGAGATTACATTGAAATTTGATAATGGTTATATCTTTACCTTAGAAAAGGTAAGGTATGTTCCTGATTTATCTAGGAACTTGATTTCAATGGGAAGTTTGGATGATTTAGGCTTACTAGGAAAAGTAGGTGATGGTTTGTTGAAAGTGATGAGAGGTTCCCTTGTAATGTTTAAAGGCGTCAAGAGAAATGGGATTTATGTTGCTAGAGCTAGTGCTGTGGTTAGTGGGATAGCTGAGTCTTCCAACACTGAGCTAGATGCAACTTTAAAGTGGCATAAGAGACTAGCTCATGTTGGAGAAAAAGGTCTGCATATCCTGTATAAGAAAGGGGTGTTTGGAAAGGATTCTATTTCTAGAATCCCCTTTTGTGAGAACTGCACCTTAGGAAAACAGCACAGATTACATTTCAATACTGGAAAGCATAAATCTACTTCTATCCTTGAGTATATTCACTCAGATTTATGGGGACCTTCTCCTACCACTACTCAAGGTAGAAATAGGTATTTCCTTTCCTTGATTGATGATTATTCTAGGAAGGTTTGGGTTTATTTGTTGAAACACAAATCTGAGACTTTTGGAAAGTTTAAAGCCTGGAAATTGTTGATGGAAAATCAGACTGGGAAGAAAGTTAGAACACTTAGGACTGACAATGGTCTTGAGTTTTGCAATGCTGAGTTTGACCTTTTTTGTACTGAGAATGGGATTAGGAGACATAAAACAGCTCCTTATACCCCTCAACAGAATGGAGTGGCTGAGAGGATGAATAGGACTTTATAGGAGAAAGTGAGATGCATGCTTGTAGGATCATGTGTGCCTAAGACCCTATGGGGGGAAGCCTTGATGACAGCCACTTACATAGTCAATAGAACCCCATCTAGTGCCCTAGGTGATAAGACCCCTGAGGAGCAATGGACTGGCATTGTTCCTGACTATACACACTTGAGAGTTTTTGGGTGTGCTGCCTACTCACACCAGACTCTAGGAAAATTAGAACCTAGAGCCCATAAATGTGTTTTCTTGGGTTACCCTGATGGGGTGAAGGGTTATAGGCTGTGGAGTAGAGAGTCTAGTGGTTTTAAGATCATCACTAGTAGGGATGTTACTTTTGATGAGTTGAACATGCCATGTTTGAAAGAAAAAGGGTCTGACAAGGTTTTAAAAGGGGTAGAAAGTGATGAGACCAAGCTGCAGGTGGAGCTTGGTATGCCTATCCAACCTGTAGGTGCAGAACAGGTTGGTACTGAGGCTGAAAATGATGTTTTAGAGGATGACATTGAAGAAACTGAAGTTCAGGATAATGTTGAAGAGCCTATTGGTGAGGGTAGTGACTACCAACTGACTAGAGATAGAGTTAGGAGGGAGATCAGAGAACCTATTAAATATAGAGACTACCTGACCTTAGCTTTAATTTCTTATCAGGATTTGGCCTATAGGGAGCCTAAGTCCTATGAAGAAGCTATGTCTAGTAAGCAATCTAAGGAATGACAGATTGCTATGAATGATGAGATGGACTCCTTGATTAAGAATGGGACTTGGATTTTAGTTCCTAAACCTGCAGGTAAATCCCTTGTAGATTGTAAGTGGATTTTTAGTATTAAGGAGGGTAACACTGATAAGGTGCCTATAAGATTTAAAGCTAGACTTGTGGCTAAGGGTTTTACTCAAAAGGAAGGTTTAGACTATAATGAGATCTTTTCCCCTGTGATAAAGTATACTACCATTAGAGTTATGCTTGCTCTTGTTGCTCATTATAATCTTGAACTTGAACAAATGGATGTAAAAACTGCATTTTTGCATGGTGATCTTAATGAGGTGATTTATATGGAACAACCACTTGGGTATATTGATAAATCAAAATCTGATCATGTTTGTTTGTTAAAAAGATCCCTATATGGTTTGAAGCAATCACCAAGACAATGGTACATAAGGTTTGACACTTATGTTTCTTCTGTTAGTTTTACTAGAAGTGAATTTGACCATTGTTTATATTTTAAAAGAGATGATAAAAATGCCATTATTGCTTTTATACTCTTGTATGTAGATGATATGCTTCTAATTGGACATAACATGTATGACATTAATGAAATTAAAAGATCTCTGAATGCTGAATTTGAAATGAAAGATCTTGGACATGCTAAGAAAATTTTAGGCATGGAAATTTCAAGGAAAAGGCATGATAGAATTCTGATTTTGAAACAAACTGCATACGTTGATAAAGTGATTACTAGATTTGCTATGCTTGATTCAAAATCTGTGTCTGTACCTCTTGCTAGCCATTTTAAATTAAGTAAAGACCAATGTCCTATTAATGAATCTGATATAAAACAAATGGGAAAGATACCTTATGCTAATGCTGTAGGTTCTGTGATGTATACCATGGTTTGTACTAGGCCTGATGTGGCTCATGCTATTAGTAAACTTAGTAGATTCATGGCTAACCCTGGTTTAGAACATTGGACTGCATTAAAATGGTTATTAAGGTACTTGAAAGGGTCTTCACATTTAGGACTATGTTTCTCTTCATGCAATGATGGTGTAGTACTTAAAGGTTTTGTTGATTCTGACTTTGCCGGTAATATTGATAATAGAAAGTCAACTACTTCCTATGTGTTTACTTTGTGTGGAACATGTATAAGTTGGAAATCACAATTACAACCTGTTGTTGCTTTGTCTACCACTGAGGCTGAGTATGTGGTTGCAACTGAGGCCATAAAGGAAGCTTTATGGTTGAAAGGTTTACTGTCTGAAATTGGTGAATTATCTAATCCTGTTGCATTATATTCTGACAGTCAAAGTGCTATACACTTATGCAAAAACCCAGTTTTTCATGAAAGAACTAAACATATTGATGTTAAGTTACATTTTATAAGGGATATTGTTGCTAAAAATGTTCTGTTACTTGAGAAAATTGCTACTCAGTTTAATCCAGCTGATATGGGCACAAAGGTATTGCCTCTTTCCAAGTTTAAGTCATGCTTGCAACTGTTGAAAATTGATGCTGGGTGATTTGTTGAATGCAGGAACCAAATCTGGTCTTGATGTTTTGGAGGGTGATCCAAGGAAGCTGTTTTATCTAGTATAGGATAGTTTTAAGCTACCGGATCGACCACTGGCATCAAGGTGGAGATTGTGAGGCTGTGATGCCATGGTCCAGCCCACTTAAGGCGATGATGACTGGCCTTCGGCCCACTCCTTCTAATATAATCAGCTAAAGCAAGCCCAGTGAAGCCAGGCCCAGAACCCGGTCCAAACATAGTAAAAGTCAGCTGCTCTGAGCCGTTGGATTGAATCTGCCTAATCTCGAGGTTTTACTATGAGAGAGGTTCTATTCGTTTCTAGATTCATTATTATCGACTCTCTATTCTCTCTTCTCCTTCTGGAGATTTCTGAGTGCTCTGTTCATCTTCTTCGTGAGGTTTACTCTAGAATCTGTTTCTTGAGTTGTTTTCTTTGTGAAATCAGTGTATCTGAAAGTCCTTTAGTGTGGTAGTCTTTAATCCCTCAGTCTCATCGAAGTAGCTTTGTGTTTACTGTTAGACTGTGGTGAGTTTCTGGTGGATCTGGGCTTTCGGTGATGAGAAAGTTAGGTTTGTTGTTCTGAGCCTAAAACATCGATGATATCTTGGTTGACAGTGGTTGATCTGATGGCTGAATTAGATTTAGGTTTTTGTGGTTTATGAGATCTTTTGAATAATCTCGATCTGTAAGTTTCTGTTGCGATTCTGTATAACAATTATCATTCAATTTTTTAAATGGCCATGATTCTGAAATTAGCTTTACTTTTGCACATATGTAATTTCGTTCAAGTATCTCATACGTAATGTAAAGCCATAATTATTTTTCCCATTTTTTTGTAATATGAAAATGTAACTTGCCTGTGGTTTATGTGGGAGCAAAATCTTTTTCTTTTGGGTGCTAGGTTTAGAGATCTTGAAGCAGTATTCGCTACATTATAAATAAGCAAGGATATTATAAATAAGAAATCAACCCGTGTCATTTTTGTTCATCTTCTTCTTTGTTTCAGCAATAATCTCGATGTAGTATTCACTACATTTGTGATACGGGTTCAATGCATCGACAAACGGCATGACGAATTAGCAGTTTGTGGTGTACCTTTGTTAGAAGATAACCAAGCTGCTGAAGTAGAAGAACCAGCAGCATTGGAAGAATTAGCAAGAAGTAATCGTATTCCAGACAGATACCGGCTAAGCAGGAACTTACTGTGCCCGTGTTTGATACACATTAAAATTTTCATTTTTATTCTTCTACTCATTTTCAACCATACATTTTTCAATAAAATAATATTTTCCATCACATTAATAATTTTTCTTTCTTTTTCAACCATACATTCTTCATCAATTTACTATTCTATATTTCAAAATAATGTGGTTTAAACACACCCCGTATTTGCAGATAGATATCGGGTGAACTGGAACTTACCGTATTTGCAGACAAGAAACTAGTTGAGCAGGAACTTACCATATTTGCAGACAGATACCGGATGAACTGAAACTTATCGTATTTACAGACAGATACCGGTTAGGAACTAACCGTATGAAGAAGCCACTAGAAGGAGCTTTGTATTAGTCAAAAATCTGTTGTAAAATTCTGTTTTTGACATGTGAAAGATCATTCTAGAATTACATGTAAATTCTGTATATATACATTCATGTGCCATTGTACAATATATAGAATTTTAAAGGTTCAAACAATTTTCCTTCGATTTCCCTCCTTATCAGCTTATTTCTCTTCGTTTTATATACTTGAAATGGTATCAGAGCCTGGCATGAATGGATCTAATGCTGGGAAAACAGATACAAAACAAACTCAAATCCAAAATCCAAATACCAATCAATTCGATAGCTCATTAAGTGTTGTAAATCATGAACCCACACAACCAAACAACCCATACTTCATTGAGAACAATGATCATACTGGAGCTATACTTGTTACTCATACTCTAGATTCCAACAACTATCACTCTTGGGCACGGTCAATGAAGAGGGCATTGAGGATTAAAAATAAATTAGGCTTTATTGATGGAAGCTTGAATGAACCAGTAGACCCTAATGATCCACTCATGGAGCACTGGATAAGGTGTAATGATATGGTGATTATATGGATGCAAAACACTATGGCCGTTGATATAAAATGCAGCACAACTTATGCTGAAATTGCTTAGCAGACGTGGGTACAACTTGAGCAACGCTTTGCTCAACAAAATGTTCCTTGAATTTTTGAAATCAAACATGCTATAACCATGCTGCTGCAGGGCCATGATGCTGTGATTACCTATTTCTACAAATTCAAAACTTTCCTAGATAAACTCATGAACTATGAAATAGTTCCTAATTGTAGCTATGGGGGTTTAGGAACTGTGGTTCTCAATCAACAAAGAGATTGGGTGATGAAGTTCTTAATGGGTATAAATGACTCACATAAGGAAATTAAGGTACAAGTTCTTTTAATCAAATCATTCACTAGTCTTAATGAAGTATATTCTATAATACAGCAGAAAGAGAAGAGAATGG
>CM032635.1:4991465-5028656 GCA_019097785.1 Fraxinus excelsior
ACTGGAGAGAAAAATTATGATATACAACTTGAGGGTCATAAGGTTGTTAGCTTTAAGAAAAGAATTGGCATCATATCTCACCCACCACGATCATCCTTGCATCCATTTTTCGTTATTTTGAACAAGAGGGATATTGCACATGAATCCGAGGGGAAAAAGAATGTGAGCACTAAATTGTTAAAGAGGAAGAACAGAAGAACCACTAGAGCAACTATATTGCTACACTCCATTAACAACCAGATGCATCAAAAAATTTGACAAACCAAGTTACCAACATAACAAATCAAAATAAACAAGATATTTAGGCAACACGCAAACACAGAAGTTAAAACTTAACTTCAGAAAAAAAAAGTTCAATCTAAGAAGGTTATAATGATAATACTCAAGTGAACTGAATTACCTGAAGAAGACGCCACATTGAATTAGGCCAGCAAATGGGGTCAGCAACCTGAACAGAAGCTATAGTTCCCATAAACCAGCTAATACGTGAGGAATCCTCAGTTTCAAAAGCCATCTTGAACCTCATTCCAGGGCACCACTGGATCCTCATAGACGCACTCACAGATGACACCTTCACACAAAACTCTGGTGTCCTTGCACATGGGTAATAAACCACCTCAAAAGGTTGGCCACTGGCAGCAAGGAGTGTGGCATTGAAAACCAATTCAGGCTTGACTCTCACCCTCTCCATTAGATTCCCATTATTACCACCTCTATGCATCAGCTTGTTTTCATCTTCCTTCAGAAAGGCTGAAAATCCCCCTAAATTTCCAGCACCACTAAAGTTCCACCCAGATGGGGTCTCATGCCCACCAAAGCCAACACTGCGCTTGGCTCTTCGAATTCCAATGCAAAGATCCCCATTTTCTGCCCTCAAAAATACAATTGAATCCCCTGCAACCAGCTTCTTCTGATTCACAAAGGAACTCCAACCAGTGGTCAACAAATGCCTTCTTGGTGTCCCTCTATAGATATGTCTAAACTTCCAGGTCTCCCCATGAACATCCTTGGCTATTAAAGTCTGCAAAGGAGGATCAGCTGTATAATCCAGCCGCGGGAATATTGTCTCCGCACAGTACCTTGGGACCGAGAACCCCCCACCATTGTTTGCATCAGATTGGGTCAGTGTTTTTGCGAAAGAAGTGGGCTTTTCATTCAATTCAGATCCATTACTCCCCAAACTTCCATCATCTTCAAAAGTGTGTTTATTGTTCTCAATTGGGATCAACCTAATTTTTGCGTAAACCTCATCAGTTTCAGGGTCTGCCAAATATTTCACTGCAGCAACCCTACAGAGAATCATAGGTGGAACTCTAGGCAGGGCAGTGAAATCCACACGAGTGAGAGTATGCTCAGCGTGTCCTTGAGGGAAATAGAAGACCATGGAATTAACTGGAGGCATCTGGACCATGCCCCCAGCACAGGCATGCCACAACTCCGAGTCCAAAGTCTTCCCCACCGCCTCCTTCATCCTTTTCCTGTTGTCTTTTAAGAGCAAAACCAAAAATCTCCGCTTTCTTTTATCTACCTTCTTGAATAAATACTGTGAAATGTGAACAATCAAGAAAGCCAAAAATTGAGGAAAAGGAGTTCAAGTTTAAATTTTTAGAAGATAGGACAAAGAACACAACAATTAACATCAAAATGCAGTAAACTAATAACAGCAGTACAAATAAGGATCTATAACCAAATCTACTTTCATTAAAAAAAAAAAAAAAACACTTGAGAATACGAAGCTTTTTTACACCTCAACAGCGTGAATGCATGCGGCTGGGTTTGTGGTGCATAGTAGCAGAGGAAATCGGCGATGAAAATGCGAGATTCAACAACAACACTTGAAATGAAAAGAAAACCTGAGCATAAATCTCAGATTCTACTGCTAAAATTAACACAAAACATCTCCCTGAAAACCGTCGGTACAGTTAAACAAAATAATCAACGGAAAATACTCTTTCCGAGGTATCAGTCAATTCTTAATAAATCTCTCTCTCGTTTGTATGAATATAAAACGACAACGTTCAGAAGGCTCCAATTCTTTCTCACCTGATTCCTGGTTTGTCTGCTACTGCTGTGTTTATTCAGATCTGATCCAATGTGAGTTTTTTTAATTAAGAGAAATGATTAATTAATTATTTAACTAACGAATTACCCTTTTAATATTTCAACTTTTTATTTGCGATACTTATCTTCGATCTTGTTTCATCATCACTCGTGTTTGTTAGCGTCGATATTGTCTCAACTATGCTACCGAAAGTTCTGAAAACGATGAAATAAAAAATATTTTAACTTTAAATGGGTTTACTATTTAGATGCTTTTAGTAGTTTCTATGGGCATAAGCCTTCCAAAAGTAACAAAAGCGTGCAAATGACTTTCTTCGGACACGAAGAAAATTGACCCTTGAGTGCAAAATTAGAAGGGACCTTGAGGAAACATGAACAATTTCTTTGGACTTTAAATTATAAATTTAGACGTAGAGATATTTGATTGTAATTAAAAAAACATAAATTTTTTTATTTTATTTTGTGAGAGTATGTAAATTTATTATTTATAAGAAAGAATAAAAGTAATTTTATTCTAATAGAGTGATGTGAAACGAATATAATTATTATTTAACTTTAATAATTAAATTAGTAGAGAAGATGAGATGTTTGTTTAGTGACTAGTTGAGAAAATATCGTGGTGCAGAGCTAAGAGATATCTCGTGAGATTTATGAGCGGTGGGCACCGTCTTTTTGGTAGACAAAGTTAGTGGAAAAGACATATTTGGCCCTTGTTTGATGTTTACAGTTTACACTTGCCCAATTCTTTTTTTTTTTTTGGAGCAAATGATCCTCACATTTGTACATATTGTGTAATTGGTCCAAATCTTTAAAAAAAATGTAAACGATTTGAAATCTTTTCATTTTGGTGCAAATGGTCATTTTCTCAATGGATTCCGTCCAAAAGGACTGTTGTTTTGACTCATGGACTTCACTACATTTTAAGGGAATTCAATGTTTACACTATCTCAATCCTTCTTTTGTAAATGGGAAAATGGCTAAAAATGATCCTGACCTTTGCACATATTGTGCAATTGGTCCAAATCTTTCAAAAATGGTGTAAATGATTCCGATCTTTTTATTTTGGTGCAAATGGTCATTTTCTCGATGGATTCTACTCAACAAGACTGTTAGTTTGACTCATGGACTTCACTTCATTTTAAGGGAATTCAATGTTTACACTCCCAATCGTTCTTTTGTAAATGGGAAAATGGCTCAAAATGATCCTGACCTTTGCACATATTGTGCAATTGGTCCAAATCTTTCAAAAATGGTGTAAATGATTCCAAATCTTTTTATTTTTGTGCAAATGGTCATTTTCTCGATGGATTCCGTCCAAAAAGACCGTTAGTTTGACTCATGGACTTCACTTTATTTTAAGGGAAAATTGCATATGCAGTCTCAACTTTTACAAAAGTATCAATCATGTCCCTTACCAATATTTTGTCTTACTCTAATTCCCAACTTTTAAGAGATTACCTAATAGCTTCACTTGTGATTCTCCCTTGCCCAGTTGTCGATCCAAGCAGTGTATTCTGACTCAAGTACGAAAATTGACTCTTTTGAGGCATGTCAATGAGATTAGACATCGTGCATTTTCCTGAGGAGCTGATTCTATCACCTAAATCGATGAGCATTATGTCTAAGACTATAACCATTCCCTCGAGCAAATGTGTGTGTACTAATGTAGTGCTTGTGCTTGCTCATTAGAGGATGCTATGGTAATCAGTAGGGGGCAAATAAAAAAATAAAATACAAAAATTAAAATTCTAATTGCTAACAAATAAAGTATCTAGAGGCTAGCTTTATTGTTTTTGAATTTACTCATTCCTTGCATGGGAGTGATTATTTGGAAAGTGATCTTTTTGAAAAATATATTGTTAAAAAGTAGGAAAACTTTATGAAAAAATATAAAAATAATTGGAAAATTTATGGGAAAATATAATTTTCTTTTTTAAAAATGTATAATGAAAAATGATTGTATGAGAAAAATGGCTTCCAAATAATCAATTTCAACCCAGGCATAAGTTAGAAGTTTGGCCAAAAAGTCTTAACATGCTAGTGCCAAGGGAAACTCCATGAATCGTGCTACAATGACAAAATTTTGACACGATAGTTGACATAATGTCACTTGAGATTTCATCATTGGGTTATTTTGAACACAATAAATTTTTTCATCCGATCATATACTGCCAACTAATATTATATCACTCCATCTATTAGTCACTCTTTGGTGAAGTGTGGCGTAACCCAAACTCCATTTGCCTTGTACACTATGTCTCCTTGGTATAGGCGGAAGAAAAATGGTCCTATGCCAAGGGGTAGTGGCATGCTCCGTCAATAAGTTGACACATTTGGCCATGAATTAACTTATTTGCATAATTATTGTTGACAACATTGATTTTGTCAAAGTATAGATCATTGATTTAAAAAGAGTTTTTAAAATTGATGAATGTGATGTTGTTAGTGTGAATTGTCAATCGAGATTGTAAAAAAAAAAAAGATTGTAAAAGTAGCACGATTGTTTGACCATTTTGTAAAGCAGAATGAAACATAGGTCTCTTTGTACCGAACTACCGAACAACTAGAAGTCTTCTTGACATACAAAATGGCAGTGGAGCTAAATATTCAAATTGCTCTAATCCCAAATTTTAGTCTTATGGATCCTCTTGACGGCAAAAAAAATAAAATGACAGTACATTTTGATCAAATTGTACAGAGTTTTAGTTTGGTAATTCAACTTCGTCCTTTCACATAAGTTGAGGAGCTCAAGCTTGCAATCTTAATTATGTCAAGCTATAGTCTTCTGACCTATGGTTGTACGACAATGTCTGTTTGAAGAAATTTGATTGGTTGGCGATTTTGATTGTGGCCGGTGATGATGGCACTTTCTGATTTGTGTTCTAAGCCATCATGTCATCTTTCTGATTTATTGATTTGGACGGTGCTGCTGGTTGGAATTTTGTATTGAAAATTGATTTTGGCCAATTTTAAATAATTATTTAAGTGAAAATTGTTATTTGGTGAATGAAAATTAAACCAAATTTAAAGTCACTTAAATACGAAAATTATTGAAAAATTGCGTAGAATATTATGGAATATTCTAGAAATTGTTTGGCTGAAAAGGTGTCTTTATATATGAAAGATTGTGACTTTTGGTATTATCATTTTCCAATAGATGTGTCTCTTCTAATATAGAAACTAATTCCAATAGTTGTGTCTCTTCCATAGGTTGTGCCTTTTGAGACAAACATTTTCAATATCTATATATAGATCCCATGTGTTTGTTTTCATTAATTTTTACTTCATGATTGTATTATCATATTGATGCATGTTCACTTCAAATTCTACATTTATTTGGAGTCAAGTTTCATAAAAAGAGAGTTTAAAACATAAGTAGGTTCGTTGGTCTAAGCCATTTGGAGTGCTCCTATGGCTAGACGTGGTCGTTGTATCTTGGGAGATGATTGTCTAAAAATCGTTAGCACCGATGCGGGGCAAATTCATCTTAAGGAACACTTGCCTCGACCAATCCTTCGCTTGCATCTCTTCTTCATTTACACTTCATTTCTGATTTCATTGATATTTGATTTCAGAATATTGTTAACATTGTTTATATGTTTATACTTAAATGTTAATAGCGAGAATGACATGTTTTCTTTACAAATTCATGCATGTTCTAATTCGGTAAATCACTTATTTATCTTTTTAACAATTCTGGTAAGTCGAATTCTATTTCGATTTCACGGTACATATTGATTTGAATATAATATGTACATTCTCGGTGTAAATATCTCCAACACTGCTATCAAGGGAAGCACTTCCTTTGTAATGTAATGATGATATTCCCATACGATGTCTCTCGTAGTTCGATTTCGAAATCTATCAATACGGTATTGGATCAAGGTACCAAGCTAATCATTCTGGAGCCCTTCGACAGCTCTTTTGAGCAAGGGAAGCTCTCATCTTATCTAGTGGTGGCAATGGGCTGAGCCGAGCCGGCTCGGCCCATGCCCGCACGAGTTCGCACGAGCCGAGCACCCGCTCGGCTCATGCCCGAGCTCACCCGCTCGGCTCGTCAATTTTTTTTTATATAAATTTATAACTATTAAATCACAAAATTTAAAAATATATATATACACAAACATTATCTAAATAACAATTTTTTTTTAAATATACATGTTTCAAAACATTTTTATTTTTAAAATAATAAGAACAAAATTTTATTTGTTAATAAATGAGAACCTAAAGAAAAATATATATAAACACGTTTTGTAAACAATTTTTTAAATATACTTTTTCCTACTCACATTTTTATTTTTTACAATTCCAAAAAAAAAAAAAAGATAAACTCTCCTCCTTTATCCGGGCTTGGGACCGACTACTTCAATTTCGAGTAGGCGGAGTTAAAAATTATATACGAACAACTTGTTACGTGTACATTTTTTTTGGAAAAAAATATAAAGGTATGAAAATAAAATAATGTGATGAGTGTGGTGAAATTAAATATCACTTACTTGGTTACATGTAATTTCAGCATATTTATCTTTAATTCGATAATTAGCGTCTTCCCAGTCTTTCACGCACATTAACGCCTCTAAAATATCTTTTTTTAGTCGACTCCTGACCTTAGAGAGAACTCTTTTCCCTGCACTAAAAGCAGATTCCGAAGCTACAGTGCTAACCGGAGGTGTTAGTAGATCTTTTGCCATTGCAGAAACTACTGGCCATCGACGTTCGTTATTTTGCCAAAATTCAAGGACATTTTCTGAACTTTTACTAATTACTTTGTTAGTAGGCAAATGTTGACTAAAGTAATCAATTAATTCATATGGCAACGCATTTGGATTTTGACTACGGCTGGAAGTTTGAGTATATGCAGTGGAAGCCAAATTACTACTACTACTAGAGGAACCACATGCATATGCAGTTGCATCAAATCTATACGAGTGCATATTTTCAAATAAATTCAAAATTTCAGCGTCATCATCTGTTAAATTGGTAGGAGGAGTGTGTGTAGGTACACGATTAATATGTGTACCCATTCGTGAAGCATATAATTCATACATTTCACGGAACGTCGTTTCCAAATTTCTATAAGTAATATGTGTAGTAAAAGTTAAAGCATTTGACATTTGATCAATTATAAATTTAATACCCGATAAATTATATCGGGGGTCCATGACACATGCTAAAGGAAATAACATATGTAATTCTTTCCAATATTTTCTAAATTTCAATTCCATAGAATATATAACAGCATGAAAATCGGGATCATTTTGAAATCTAGCAAAAGCTCTAGCAGTTATATAAAGACGTTCAAGAACCAAACAACTAGTGGGATAATATATTTGTAGACTCATAAAAAGTTGTCAATTTTTATTTTATTTTAATAACTATATTCCAATCGGATTCACTCAAAATAGTATCGTCTTCGTCTCTAACGTGCCTATTGTTATAAAATTCAGTAATATACGGTTCATAACCTTCACATGATTTTAGTAATAAGTACGTGGAGTTCCATCTATGGCCTACGTCAGTAATAAAGGTTTTTGTATTCGTCATCCCAGATTCTGCACAAAAATTCTCAAATCCTTGTTTTCTACTAGGTGTACACATGATATACATAAGTGCATTCCTAATTCGGTTAATTTCATCCTTAAAATGTTTTAAACCGTCTTGTACTATTAAATGAAAAATATGGCATATACATCGAATATGAAATAAATAGCCACTGAAACCAGGATTAAGAACTTTATGCAATTTATCAATAACAACTTTATTTACAGCAGCGTTGTCGAACGTAAAAGAACGAATTTTACTCTCACATTTATATTCTCGAATTACTAACATAATAACATTAAATATAGTTTGAACGTTGTGCAGATACTCAACAATTTTAAAAGCAATAATTTTTTTATGCATGACTCAAAGTGGGTCTATGTAGTGTGCAGTTGCAGCCATATAACCCCTCTTATTAATCCCTTCCCACATATCTGAAGTTAAAAATATCACACCCCCATATTTTTTCCAAATCCGAAATCAATAGTTGCTTTGCATTAAGAAAATATGTAATTGTATCAGAACGAAAAGTATTTCGACTTAGCCTTTGATACCTCGGTTGAAGATATCTTTTGACGTAGTTAACGAAATATTGGATGTCCGCTATTGCTAGTGGCAACTCCACCGCGGCAATGAACTTCACCATTCCCGTTCGACCTTCCTCCTCCGAAAACATCCACGTAGAAAGTGGCGTAGTAATAGCACCGGCTTGTGGAGTGCCAAATTGTAGTTGCGTTTAACCAGCTGGAAGAAGTCCATGTTTGGCCGAACATGATTTGTAGTGACGGTTGAGGTGGGTGGTTCCAATGCTTTTTTGCCATGCCAGTCGTTGTTGGCAGTATTTACATACTGTTTTGGTTTCTCGAAGTCCAACGACCACACGACCAGTGTGAACCAATTTGAAATGATCCTAACATTTTGCCTGCTTCTTCCCCTTTCTCTTCCCAGTTGCATCGAGAATATTTAATGTCGGTTCTTCACCTTGTTCCAAATCAATTGAAACACTAGCTGGAACATCAATGTCATCCAAATCAATTGGATGACTATCACGAACGTCGAAATTTTCAATATTTTCTAGGATTGGTAATTCATTAAGACCGAAGAATTTATTCCCAAATTGATTTTGGGCAGGTGTTTGTGTTTCGTTCTCCATACCGAACAAGTTTTCAACAAATGATCGTGAATCTATTTGTTATGAATAATAGAAATTGAATTTAGAAATGTAGAATTGAGAAGTGAATGAATATTATGTAATAGTTGTCGAACGTAATTGTAAAATAGTAAGAAATAATGTAAAAAAAGAGAGTAGAAGATGATTATAGAATGAATGAAATTGAATGAGAAAGATTTTGTTGATAATTGATAAATGAAATTATGGAGAATGTAAATTGTAGGGATTATTGTATAGTAAATAATGAGAGATTGATATTGGTGGAAAAATATGGTTGATTATGGTGGGTATTTATAGAGGAAAAATATGTATGTGAAATCGAAAAAAAAAAATTTTAAAAAAAATTATTGTGACCAAATGGTCACTGAAACAAAGTTCAGTGACCGTTCTGGTCATTGAAGTTTAGTTTAATTTTTTTTTATATATGTATTGACACGAGCCCACGAGTCGGCTCGTGAGCTCGTTTAGACGAGCCGCTCGTTTGGTTGACGAGCCGAGCCTATTAGACTCGTCTAACGAGCCGTATGCTCAGCTCGTGCTAGTGGTGGTAATTGAGCCGAGCGGCTCGTGGGTATGCATAGTACGAGACGAGCACCCGAGCCGCTCGGCCCAATCACCACCACTAATCTTATCTGATGTGAATTTTAGATTGACAACAACATCATATTACTGTGTTTCACCTGTCCTCTTTGTTGAATTTGACCCAAATTATGAAATTAAATAAAATAGTTAAAATAATATCTGTATAAAATTTAAAGGCCCAACATATGGCATGGCACAATTTCAATTGAAGAAGAATATAGAAAGTGGGAGGCTAATGAAAAGAAGAAGGATTATGAAAATAGAATCCTTTTATATTTAGAAGTATTAAGGAAATTCCGTCATGGTGTCACGTGCATTTAGATGCTGAGATCCATGCCTTCTAAGAAAGGACGGCCCAAGTGAATGTCAATACGCGACACATCCAGACTTGAAGAATTACAAGCGAACATCTAAAATCAATTGTGGTCACAAATGATCTAGTTGCCATTAGACTTTTAGTAAAAGTGAGTATAATCTTAATGTAATTATCATAAGAATTTAATCCGATCTAAAATTATTTGTTGAAACGATATTGTTTCTTAAAACAATAAGATTCACGCCAAATTCCGTTGTCCAATTCTGCTACGCAAATGGTTTTCCAATCAATGAATTATTGACACATCATCAATAATTAATATATCATCTTAAATTTACCCTCATTAACTTCACCACTAACAGGGGCGGAGCCAGCCGTTTGAAGTTGAAAAATATATATATATATAAAAGAAAGTATCAATATTTAATTTAGCAAAATCATACCTTATTACAAGTGTTTCTTTCGAGTTCTCATACTTTGAAAACGGAAACGAAAAATGAAATTGGTAGGGTTTAAGATTTTTATTCAATTTGAGGACAAAATAGTAATGGTAAATGCAAAAAGAACCAAAAATAAAAAATAAAAAAAAATTGTCAAAATTTTTTTTGGGGTCAAATTGATGACATATCAATAATTCATTGGATGGACAGTCATTTGGACATCAAATCTCATCTCGTGTGGATGTGCCTATTCCCTATTCATACAATGCATCAATCAAACATATTAAAAGTGCTAATTAATATAAGGCTAAAGTGAATTAATGTCGTGAAAGAATTGCTCCACCTTAAATATTACACAAATTATGGTAAAATTCCACATGCAAATTTAAATTGAAAGAGACACACTACCTAAGTAAGCCAATTATTTAAGATAATATTCAGAATATGAATGTTAGAAGATTGTAGCACATATTGATCTATTCTTTATCCACGTAAAATGTCACGCGTTATTCACAATTCTAGCAATTGATTTTGATCACAATTATGTACAACATTAACATGCATGGACACTAGTCTATTTTTAAGAGCGTTTCCACATCATGGTCAATACCAATAATTTGACTAATTTATAAGAAATTGCAATAAAATAAAATAAAATAAAATGAAAGCGTGTTCACACATGTTAAAGCTTGTTGAATAATCCTTGGTTTTTATTTGACTACAGGTGAGGGTGAATTAGGAATGAATGGAGTGAACTTGGTTGGGGTAGATGAAGTTTTTTTACAATAAAATTCCAAGTACAGACAATTTTTAACAGAATTGATGTCTACGTTGATGTAACCGAACATGATTGGTTTTTTTCCCATCTTTCAATGGTGTCACGCCAAATGTTTTCTATCAAAATTTCATGTCATAAAAATATGTACTTATAGCATGATTGAATTTTTTATGTGTTAATATGTATTTAATTGTTATAATTGAGATTTACTTTTACTTGTTGAAAAATGATGAAATTTTATTTGCAATTTAACCTTATCGGCTCTTTTTTTTTTGTAAAAGAGAAATGACATGTTCATCAATTAATGGTCATAATGGAGGTAGTGAAGAATGTTATTATAATTAAAATGTCAAGTGATAATTTATGCTAAAAAGTACCAATAATAAATGTGTCACATTTAGCAAAGAATAAGGACGAAAAATGTAAACTTCAATTTTTATAATCCCATTAAATTTATGTATTGACCTCCCGTTGACATATTTGCCATCATTTGACAAAGGAAACGTTCTTTCAATTCACATGACAACTAAGATGTATTTAAAGATTTTTTAGTCTATTTTCGTGTTCACGTGACATTATTTGACGATTCAACGCGATGAGATCATTTATCAACAAATAATATAATAAAATACTTATAATTGAAAAGAATATCTCAAGAATTGTGCTTAGCTAGTGCTTGCGTCAAACAAGGATAAGTTGACATAAGCATTATAAACAAACAAGGTATGATGATGATGTCTACAAGGAATATATGGTAACATAATAATGAACAAGGAAAGTCGGGAAAGTATTGTTACACGCACTAAAAGTTAGATAAATTATTATTGCATGTGACGAGATATGTCATTTATTCTCCAAATCAATAATATTGACATTCGTTATACAAAAAAAAAGGTAAGTTCTTTCGTTACTAGATTTTATTGTTACCAATCACTAATTTGATCATTAAAGTCGATAGAATATCATTAATAATAATAATGATAAGAGGGTTCTCCTATAACCTATGAATTTCAACACTACCACTCATGCAGCGACGATGACTCGCAACTCTGGGAGGGGTCACTAGCCTCTCGAATCATTGCTATTGTCTTATTGAATCATCTAAACAGACTCACCCATATTAACTTACCTGAATTGTAACTCGACTTATTTGGCAATGGCTAATTTGCAAATACAAATTATATATAGGAAGGTAAAAAAAAAAAAAAAAATGGACTCTCCATCGGACAATAATCATGCGACATGCAACGTTGTTCAACTACTTGATGACACACTCACATCCACTCATGTTGTTTGTACATTGGACCACTCTTTGCATTGATCATAAATGGTACGTGTTAATTGTATTTACTGTCACTATACTTTGAATGAATTTTCAAATTAATCATTGTATTTTATTTTGTGTTTACATAAATCACTATATTTTAACGTTGTTTAAATTTTGGGTAACTTCATTAATCTCCATTTATAGTCCTGTTTATTTATTTATTTATATCATTATTATTATATTTTTCACTATGTATGAAAATAAATAAATAAATAAAATATTCTGGACGAAATCGAAATATTCGAGAAATGAATCATGTTTTTTGTTACCGCCCCGTTTACTATTCGAGGATGGTAAATGCTGGGCTAGGACACGTTCTTTTAAATTAACTCTGCAATTCACTAGGTAATGTTGTGAATTTGTTTTAAGCGATGCAATTGGAGACACTCTTACCTCATTTGCCACCCACTTCTAGGTGAGAATTGGTTTTCATAGCTACATTTTTTTTTTGGTAATTGGAACGAATTCTATTTCCAATTGCACTAAATTATATCCATTTAATTGATAATTTCCATGAAAAACAAAGCTAAATGAATGGACATTATTTTATGCATGTTTGATGGACATTATTTTACCTGGAATTTATTTCCTCAGCCACCCCTGGACGCGCATGTTTTCTTGCAAATTGGCGATTTTGTTTTCCTTGGGTTTAGGTGGTTTTTTGTTTTTCAGGTTCTGTGAGGATTTTTTTTTTTTTTTTTTTAGGCCATAGGAAAAAATTCTAAATGCAATAGTAAAAAAAAATTATTACTTTTATTGACAAATTTCATACAAAACAAAGTCAAACGAATAATATTTGGTATGATAATTTTGAATAGTATTGTATGCTTCAATCAACTTCTCGAAACCATGTTTGAATAGTTGACACGCCGAGTTAGATCTAGATGTGCTTGGCTCAAAGTTTTTTTGCCATTCCATCAATTTTTCCGTTTACAATATACTCAGCGAACTTTATTACAAATAAGCTGCAATCATGGCTGCAACATTTTAAGGAGGGATGTTAGAAACTGTAAAGTGAGGTACCAACTTTTTGTTTAACAAACCTATGCAATACATATATGGAATTCTTAGATGAAATTGACAAGGCTTATAGGAGATTGCACCTTACAGTTTTATTACATGAAAGTGGACTCGAGTTTACTTTCAAATTGATTCGATTTTTTTCCTTTAATCGAACTTGGTTTGAACAAAAGTTGATCATCGTACAACCATTGTCATAATCAACATATATAACTGAATAGTTTTAGTGAATTACTTACCCGTAAAATTCTATACTTATATAGAGCAGATGGTGCTACAAACATGTTTTTGGGATTATCATTCAATTTTTTAATTGGCCATGATTCTGAAATTAGCTTTACTTTTGCACATATGTAATTTCGTTCAAGTATCTCATACGTAATGTAAAGCCATAATTATTTTTCCCATTTTTTTGTAATATGAAAATGTAACTTGCCTGTGGTTTATGTGGGAGCAAAATCTTTTTCTTTTGGGTGCTAGGTTTAGAGATCTTGAAGCAGTATTCGCTACATTATAAATAAGCAAGGATATTATAAATAAGAAATCAACCCGTGTCATTTTTGTTCATCTTCTTCTTTGTTTCAGCAATAATCTCGATGTAGTATTCACTACATTTGTGATACGGGTTCAATGCATCGACAAACGGCATGACGAATTAGCAGTTTGTGGTGTACCTTTGTTAGAAGATAACCAAGCTGCTGAAGTAGAAGAACCAGCAGCATTGGAAGAATTAGCAAGAAGTAATCGTATTCCAGACAGATACCGGCTAAGCAGGAACTTACTGTGCCCGTGTTTGATACACATTAAAATTTTCATTTTTATTCTTCTACTCATTTTCAACCATACATTTTTCAATAAAATAATATTTTCCATCACATTAATAATTTTTCTTTCTTTTTCAACCATACATTCTTCATCAATTTACTATTCTATATTTCAAAATAATGTGGCTTAAACACACCCCGTATTTGCAGATAGATATCGGGTGAACTGGAACTTACCGTATTTGCAGACAAGAAACTAGTTGAGCAGGAACTTACCATATTTGCAGACAGATACCGGATGAACTGAAACTTATCGTATTTACAGACAGATACCGGTTAGGAACTAACCGTATGAAGAAGCCACTAGAAGGAGCTTTGTATTAGTCAAAAATCTGTTGTAAAATTCTGTTTTTGACATGTGAAAGATCATTCTAGAATTACATGTAAATTCTGTATATATACATTCATGTGCCATTGTACAATATATAGAATTTTAAAGGTTCAAACAATTTTCCTTCGATTTCCCTCCTTATCAGCTTATTTCTCTTCGTTTTATATACTTGAAATGGTATCAGAGCCTGGCATGGATGGATCTAATGCTGGGAAAACAGATACAAAACAAACTCAAATCCCAAATCCAAATACCAATCAATTCGATAGCTCATTAAGTGCTGTAAATCATGAACCCACACAACCAAACAACCCATACTTCATTGAGAACAATGATCATACTGGAGCTATACTTGTTACTCATACTCTAGATTCCAACAACTATCACTCTTGGGCACGGTCAATGAAGAGGGCATTGAGGATTAAAAACAAATTAGGCTTTATTGATGGAAGCTTGAATGAACCAGTAGACCCTAATGATCCACTCATGGAGCACTGGATAAGGTGTAATGATATGGTGATTATATGGATGCAAAACACTATGGCCGTTGATATAAAATGCAGCACAACTTATGCTGAAATTGCTCAGCAGACGTGGGTAGAACTTGAGCAACGCTTTGCTCAACAAAATGCTCCTTGAATTTTTGAAATCAAACATGCTATAACCATGCTGCTGCAGGGCCATGATGCTGTGATTACCTATTTCTACAAATTCAAAACTTTCCTAGATAAACTCATGAACTATGAAATAGTTCCTAATTGTAGCTATGGGGGTTTAGGAACTGTGGTTCTCAATCAACAAAGAGATTGGGTGATGAAGTTCTTAATGGGTATAAATGACTCACATAAGGAAATTAAGGTACAAGTTCTTTTAATCAAATCATTCACTAGTCTTAATGAAGTATATTCTATAATACAGCAGAAAGAGAAGAGAATGGGGATATCCACTGATGGATCAGTGCATGAATCAATGACCCTCCTTACAAAGGGGAACTTTAGAGAAAAAGGGAAGACAAAGCTCTTATGCACCAAAGAGGGATATATATTACTACACTTTCTGCAAGATGGCTGGTAACTCACTTGATAGATGTTTCAAAGCAAATCCAGACAAGTCTGTTTGCACCTATTGTCCAATGTCTGGTCATCTAATGGAGAAATGTTTCAAGCTCCGTGGTTATCCCTTGGTCACAAACTAAATGGGAAAGAAAAGGGATTAGCAAATCAGGCCACTGCATCTCTATGTTCTACACACCAGGTTGAAGGCAACAAAACTTAGATAGCATTAACTCGAGAGCAAATTTCACAACTCATGGCCCTCCTTAAACCTGCTACTGGCTCTCAAAATCAAACTTATTCAACCAATAATGCTCAGGGTGTTTTCAATTCCACTTCTGATGAAAACATACATCAACTATCTGGTATTTCTCTTTGTGTTAACTCCAAAAACTCTTTAACATATCAAATGTTCCATGGATTCTAGATACAGAGGCAATAGATCACATGATATGCTCCACCTCATTCTTTACATCCATTCATGCTAAAGTCACTTACTCAATTGCCTTGCCAAATGGAGACACAGTTCCTGTTACCCACATAGGAGCTGTGAAAATCACAGATACTTTGATGTCGTAAAATGTTCTATGTGTACCCAATTTTTCATTCAATCTTATTTCTGCCAAAAAGTAAACACAAATGATAAATTGTTGTATGCTTTTCTTTTCAAATTTTTGTTATATTCAGGACCTGATGGCTTGGAAGACGATTGGCATGGGTGAAGTGAAAGAATGACTACACCATATGAAGCTTGGGGATGTTTTTACCTCAACTTTGTCTGATCAGTACCAATTTACAAAATGTTGGTAGTGATGTTCAGTTTTCAAAAACATCTAATAAAAGATCTTGTTGTATATGTCCATTATGTAAATTGCACAAGTTACCTTTTTCCACTAGCACTCACCAAACTGAAAGGTGCTTTGAACTTCTGGATTGTGACATATGGGGTCCTTGCAATGAAGTTGGGAGTGATGGTTCCAAGGACTTCTTAACTATTGTAGATGATTTTAGTAGGTGCACTTGGGCATACACTTTGAAACTTAAATCAGATGCTATAGTGCTTTACAAAACTTCTATGCCATGGTTGAAAGACAATTTGAAACCAAAGTAAAGATAATTAGGACAGATAACGAGGGATAATTTAACATGAAAGACTTTTACCTTAAAAGAAGTATCATACATCATAAAACATATGTTGAAACCCCCCAACAAAATGTTGTGGTTAAGAGAAAGCACGAGCACATTCTCAACACATCCATGGCACTGAAATTTCAAAGTGGAATTCCCTTAAAGTATTGGAATCATTGTGTCTTAACTGCTGTCTATCTGATCAATAGGACTCCTTTATCAGTCTTGAAAGGCAAGAGCCCCTATCAAATCCTATTTGGCCAAAAACCATCCTACAGCAACTTGAAAATTTTTGGTTGCCTGGCCTTTGCCACCACCATTGTTAATGGGAGAAACAAATTCAATCCTAGAGCTAAGAAATGTACATTCTTAGGCTATCCTTTTGGAATCAAAGGATACACCATGTTAGATCTTGAGACTAAAATGATTTTTGTCTCTATGAAAATGTCTTCCCTTTCAGAGATGAGTCCATTCAACGAGAACCAACCGATATAAATTCTATTCAAGATCCCATAATCCAAAATGAACATGTTTCAACCAAACCAAATGCCAGAAAAAATGTTGACTCAGCATGAACAGATTCCTTAGGTATTCAGTTTATGGAGGAATCTATGCAAAATTCCAATAATGATGAACCTCAGAAAAGAACTGTCCCTAATCATTCAGACTTTAGTAACTCTGAATCACCATCAAACACCACCCCTACTCATTTGCCTCAAAAGTCAACAAGGATCAGAAAAACACTAGTACATCTCCAGGATTTCACATGTCATCAGGCCACTTTCCTTCACCCATTCCAAAAGTCAAACAAGCTGAAGGAATCAAATTCCTTAGGTAATCACTACCCTCTCAATGCCTATATTTCTTATGAAAGAATATCAGATTCATATAAGGCCTTTTTTGTTTCTGTCACCTCTCAAACTGAGCCTAGAAGTTACCAGGAAGCCAAGAATTTTCCTGAATGGTGTGAAGCCATGAGGGATGAAATTAAAGCTCTTGAACTTAATGATACTTGTGCCTTAGTTGATCTTCCTCCTGACAAAGAAGTAATAGGGTGCATATGGGTTTACGAAATAAAATACAAAGCAGATGGCAGCATTGAAAGGTTCATAGCAAGGATTGTTGCTAAAGGGTATACACAGCATGATGGACTTGATTATCATGAAACATTCTCACAAGTTGCCAAATTAGTTATAGTTCGAACTTTGCTAGCTCTAGTAGCCATAAGAGAATGTAACCTCTTTCAATTTGATGTTAATAATGCCTTCCTGCACGGTGAATTAGATGAAGAAGTATATATGGAGGTTCCACCAGGCTGCTATGAGGCAAATGCCAAGAAGAAAGTTTGCAAGCTCAAAAAAAGCCTGTATGGGTTGAAGTAGACATCATGCCAATGGAATGCAAAACTTTCTAAGTTCATCATTGAACAATGATATGTTCAATCAAAGGCAGGCTACAACCTCTTCACCAAAAGTAATGGACCTTCTTTTACTGCTATATTAGTGTACGCTGATGATAATAGTGGCTGGAAACTGCATTAGTATGATTAATCATATCAAGACTTCACTTCATGATGAGTTTAAGATCAAGGATCTTGGGCAGCTCAAGTATTTTCTTGGGATAGAGGTTGCTAGATCCACCAAAGGGATTTATGTGTGCTAAAGGAAATATGCTCTTGATATTTTAAAGGATGAACCATTAGATCAACACCTACAAGAATACATTTGGATCAAAATGTAAAGCTGATTAAAGATGAAGGGGAATTGCTTCCTGAACCAACTCTTTATAGGAGATTAGTTGGCAGATTGTTATACTTAACAATAACCAGACCCGACATATCCTACTCAGTCAGTTGCTAAGTCAATTTATGGATAGTCCTCGTGTTCTGACATAAAGTCCTAAGATACATCAAAAGGGCTCTAGTGCAATAAGTGTTCTATCCTACGGATTCTCAGTTGCAACTACATGGATATTGTGACTCAGATTGGGGATCTTGTCCCAATACAAGACGATCAGTGATGGGATATTGTGTGCTGATTGGAAAATCACTGGTGCCCGGAAATCAAAGAAACAACATATAGTCTCAAGGTCATCTTCAGAAGCAGAATACCGGGCTATGGACAATTTATGCTATGAGCTAACATGGTTCAAGTACCTACTGAGGGATCTAAAGGTTGATCACCCTCAAGCTGCTTTTCTATATTGCGATAGCAAGTCTGCCATTCACATAACAACCAATCCCATGTTTCATGAAACGACCAAGCATATAGAGATCGATTGCCACCTAATACGTGATAGAATTCGAGATGGATACATTTTCACTAAACATGTTCCTAGCAGGGCACAAATTGCAGACATTCTAACCAAAGCTTTAGGTTATCAAAGTTTTTATTCTTGTATGCTCAAGATGGAACTAATAGATATATACTCTCCATCTTGCGGGGGATTGTTAGAAGATAACCAAGCTGCTGAAGTAGAAGAACCAGTAGCATTGGAAGAATCAACAAGAAGTAACCGTATTCCAGACATATACCGGCTAATCAGGAACTTACCGTATTTGTAGACAGATACTAGGTGAACTGGAACTTATCGTATTTGCAGACAAGATACCGATTGAGCAGGAACTTATCGTATTTACAGACAGATACCGGCTAGGAACTAACCATATGAAGAAGCCACTAGAAGGAGCTTTGTATTAGTTAGAAATCTGTTGTAAAATTTTGTTTTTGACATGTGAAAGATCATTCTAGAATTACATGTAAATTCTGTATATATACATTCATTTGCTAGTGTACAATATATAGAATCTTAAAGGTTCAATACAATTTTCCTTCAATTTCCCTCCTTATCAGCTTCTTTCTCTCTGTTTTGTATACTTGAAAACCTTCAAGTAGGTGTTTGTTCTTGCTCGAACCCAAAGTGTAGCGATGAATTGGCGTTGCCGTTTTCCAATTTCAAACTGCTAGAGGATATGAAATTAGGTTGGATATTTACTCTTTTTCAAACGGGATTGTGTGGAAATGTCTAGACCACTAATAGGGTTTATATAGATACTGAAATATTTCCAATTGATGGAATCTTAGTATGAATCGCGAATTTTGTGATAGAATCTTCAAATGATATAAGAAAAAGGTTGAAACTATATGATTTTCAGATTGAAGTGTAATATTTCTTCACGGCTATTAGTGATTTCATGAATAGCAAAGAAATCGGGAAAATATGAAATCGCATAATGGATATCAATTTCTTGGCATAATGTATGAAATAAAACCTAGATTTGTATATAAAGAAAGTTATGAACGTGATGGAACGGGGAAATGCTCCAAATCATTGGTAATTTTTTATTTTTCTTCAAGAAGGAAGACTACGATTTGGGAAATTTTTTTGGCCAAATATCCATGAGTGTAGAGGCGTATTTGGTGGAGTGATTATAGCTAGAGAATCAATTAATTGATGAGAGATGTAATTTTGTATTTTTTTAAAAAAAAAATTACTATATAAAATGCAATATCTTTGGTTTAAAAAACATTTAATAGTATGATTTGAATATTTAATAAAAACAAGGTATGTGGTATAATTTCCACTTGAACAAATAATCCAAAAAAGGCCCACAGACCTTTTCAGTTGGGCATAACAGAGAGGTTGACATAAATCGATGGGGATTAAAATTAAATTTTTAGTAGATTTTAATAAAAATTAATGAAATATATAGTTGAAAAATTATGAATCTTATAAAATGTGTAGTTAAAATTAATTAAATTAAATTTCACCAAACAGGATCTAGAAAGAAATTTGTTTTCTCAATCCTTTATGCTTTCATTTTCTAGCATATTTGCTGAAGGTCTTTTCAACAAGATGAATATTACCCTTCAAATTCAACTGATCCAATTTCTAAATGCATTAACCCAATATTCCAAAGAAGCATCTCAAAAAGCATCAACTAACATTTGGGCTCAACTCTCTGTCTTTAAATAATAATATTAATAATTTATTTACTTATAAGTTAATTTCTAAGCTTAGCCATCAATTGTTTAACTCACAATTTTCAGAAGAAATATGGTAATATATTTATAAAACGAAAAATTCTATGTGTACATAATTATTTACCTAAGGAGTTACCTAATTGACAAGTGGTAGCCCCCTATTGATTGGACACCTGGGCCAAACGAAAAATTATGTGTACATAATTATTTACCTAAGGGGTTACCTAATTGACAAATGGTAACCCCCAGTGTAGCATGGCCCTCAGAAAGAATATAAATGAAAAATGGAGAAATTCAAAGCCTAAACCATATCCAGCTTCTCCTTCATACTAATCAAGATTCCATTTCATTTTTGTACACAATTCTAACTACAAGTCACCATACCAGCAGACATCTAGGAAAAAGAACAAGAAACAAACATTCTGAAAAAAATTTAGAAAACTGGTCCAACAACTAGATCTTAACGTCGTTAATTTCAGCATATAAAATCGAACAAATAGCTTCCCATGGGAACAAAACCGGGATGTGGGGAAATTTGGGGTTCCTCGACCTTAGCCATGTGTTGTTTACCTTTGTTTCTCATCTCTATCACCTTCTTGTGGGAGTTGGAGTGCATCGATGGAACAAATGTAGGACTTGCTGCAGGACGATATTCTGGATATAGGCGTCCTGACCTGTATCGAACCCCACATGCATTGCAAAGAGTCTTTGGCCCCATTGGTCCCTCCCTCCATTGCGGTGTCTTTGTCACTTCACAATGTGTGCATTTCTTTGACGCTGTAACCCGCTGTAATAATGTATTTTGCAGCTCCACAGAATCCGACACCATTGCTGAAGCTTTAGCCTCCTGAAATCCTTTGTCCACGGTTTCATTGGCAATTGGAATTTGGGACAATTTCTTCCTCTTGTCTTTGTTCTTCCTGAAATTTGAAGTCTTCTTAGAGGTGGAAGAAACCGAAAGCCATGGGTTTACAGTCGACGATCTAACTCGCTTAGATCTGGCTTGAACGGGAATGACAATGCCAGCTGACAGCCATGGCAGAAATCTATCTCGCTTAGATTTGATCGGCACACACTTCCCAACAGAGCAGCATCTGCTACTTTCAAGCACAGAAACAGGGCTTTGCGTCTGGAAAACACCGTACTCTTGGGCCTCGGTAAATTTATGCTGGCGGAGAATAACTGAGCTGGAGGTTTCTTCTGGAAGCTTCTTTAGCTCACGAGTTTCATCAATCTTAATGGTAAAGCAATCAAAAGAATGATCAGAGAAGAAATTATGGCATAATAGAAGAAATAAAGCATAAACATGATCATACAGCTATTTAGTTCTGCATTCTAGGTTCCACACAAGATCAGAAAATTTAAACAAAGCATGCATACAGCACGAATACTTATGGTGGTATCAGGTCACCAACTAAACAACATAACAACCACAAGCCCAATAAAGAAGGTGGGGTTGGGGGGGAAGGTGGGGAGTGAACCCTGCACGAGATGCAGACAATATGCTGTTAAATACCCATCTTCGGTTTAAATAATGACCAGTTCAACAGTTCGTCATAATTCTAATTTCGTTGAAGGAGGGGTTTGGTCTGATGATCACCACAAATATTCGGAAAGAACTGAAAAGATTTTGTATTGGCTCCAAAGACCGTCACCAATTGAGATCAAGAGAGATGCAAAAACTCCAGAATGACCTGCTGGACCTTGACAGATATTTTGAGGTCACATATTTCAATTAGCGAACAAGTGCATCATAAATGATAGAGGAATGCTCCAAGTACAGGAGCATTCCTCTTACAGGACTCACAGGCCCCCTCACTGTAGAGGTGGCCCACCATTTTTTAAATCTTTTTTTTAATGGTGGGCCCCCTCTACAGTGAGGGGGCCTGTGAGCCTGTAAGAGGAATGCTCCTGTACTTGGAGCATTCCTCTAAATGATATATCAACTTTTCTCCGCGTTGAAAACCCTGCTGCCATGTGTAAAATGTATTTTAAACTAGAAAGCTTAGCAAGTTACATTGAATTTCATGAATTCAGAATTTCATAAACGTGACGTGAAGCTTCATAAGGAACAGAGTACCACACCATATTACATTTCCATTTCTAGATGTGCAATTACGTGGTTACAAAGGAATGCTCTAAAGCATAATCTTACACTTTGTATAGAAAGTGCTGAGTCCATAGAGTTAAAATTAGAAGGCAATAGGGGAGTTGGAATGTTTTTCATCATCATGGAATAACAAGTCGTGAATACCTACTGGCAATGCTGTAATGACCTCGTTACTTTTGCAACCCACTAGAAATCGGTTAGATGACAATTGCAGTCAGACAATTCCTAAACACGAATGTCTATGGCTTACAAAAGTGGTGCTACTGGTAATTTAAGGTCACTCCTAGGATAATCGCAAGCACATGGAGTAGAACCACCCTCAAAACCAGCTTCTAAGGAGTGGATGCCCAAGTGCTTATAAGTCAAAGACGAAGTCTTAGAAATGTGGGACTTAATTCAGATCGTTACAATTCTCTGCTTGTAAAATTAACATTCACAGGAACCCACATTCAGAGCTCAGTGACTTTGGGTATCCAGTCTTTGAATAGTAGCAGTTATCCACAGGTCACCATGACTGCAACAAGTTTCGTTCCAAGGATGAATAGAACTTAACTTGTATGAGAAGGCTGTCCAAGTGTTTATAAGTCCACTAACCAATCTTAACTTAACAAACAGCAATGTACTCACTTAGAACCATTACAAACCCAACCCTCCTAGTAAGAACCAATGTCTGGCAACTCACACTCCCAGCCAGGTGATTTTGTGAACCCTACCTTCAACTGGAAGCAACCTCTTCAGGTTGTTCATCTGCAACGAGGGTCATTCCCTAGTAGGTGGCCACACTAATACCCTAGTTATACGTGCATCAACTCGACACATCTCAAGCCAGTCGAGGAAATAATCTTTTTTATCTTTTGTCCTTGCATCTCAGTTTCAAAATGGACCAATGGACTCTATGCCCTACACGATTGCTCATTCTACAAAAAAGATGAGAATAATATTTAAAGAACAAAAATCCAGATCCAGAAGTATTAAAAGATAACTCATCAACCAGTCAATTACAGCATATAAAATACTACCCACTAATTTCATAGAACTTGGCATGTTAAACTCACTGGAGCAACCGATTTAGGCAGGGGATGTGGTAAAACAGTGCCACTTTTGCCACGTGGATTTGGTGGCAACTCCATCAATGTGTCGGTTGGAATAGGCCCCAGGAATTGAGACTTACTCACATCCCATTCTCCAACCAATCCATCTCCTTCCAAACTCTCCATGGGAAAATCCAAAAGACTGAGTATGCTCTCAAACTCTTCATCGGCCGCAGCCCCATTAACAATCCCATCCCAACAGCTTTTAGGTTCAACCATATTCATATTCTGAAGAATTTGCAAAAAACAAACAATGTAACACAATCTAGCAAAAGGAAGCCATGTCAAGGACCAAGACAAAGAAAATTGACAATCATGTTATATTTATACACATCAATAATATAACAAGGAGGACGATTTTATTGGTTAAGGTAAGAGAAAATATCTGTATATTGTAATAAGGAAAACAAATAAATTGATTTTATCTAATAGATTGGATTAGTACTAAAACATTAGTAACATTATCATATAGTTTTATGTACATGGGAACAATTTCGAGAGAAGATACAAAATTACCAATTTTCTTGAAAATCTTGGTGCCATTTAAAGACTAAACCAAACATAGAAATCCTATCAATAAGATTCTAGGAATCCTCTGTTTGTTTACGATTTCTTCCCCTCTTGTTATATAATACTATATTTACATTCTAATTAAGACTTTAGTAGATACTAATTAAGTAGTTGTCAAATTGATAGTAGCCAATCATTATAACACAAGAGAATGACAAATAAAAACATAAATTAGAAAAAAGGGGTACTAAAACTAAAATAATATTTTTCTCCAGCTCATCAAATTTTTGGTGGAAAATGGAAATAGTAAATTCTTAAACAGGAAATGTAAGATAAAATGCACGTGGTTTTATTAATAGAAAATGAGGGTAAAAGTCCTTTTCTTTTTTGATTTTTCTTATATGACACGACACCTCTATTCATTTCCTTAATTCCTTTTCACTTTCAGTTCAAACGTTAGCCCTAAAAAGCTAAGAAGAAAAAACCAGCGACTCTGTCGGCTGCTGAGAAAATGCAAAGAAGAAGGAAAAAAAAACATTATCATAAAAACCCACATAAAAAAAAAAAAAAAAAAAACTGTGTATGCCCAAAAAAAGAAGTACCCCAAGAAAAAATGGTAAAAAATATAAAGTTTTGAGACTCCATTTTTGGAAGGAAAATGCATGCAGAAAGGGGAATGTAAAATGGGGGAAAAGAGTGAACTTTCGCAGTAAAAAAGAGAAAAAAACTAAAAAAAAAAAAAATGGGTATGAAGAAATGGGTAAGAAAATGCACTAGAACGGAAGTGTGCTTTTAGTACTTACCAGAACATAAACCCTATACCCTTTTCAAGCCATTAGGGCATGGAGGAGTTTCTGCAGAGAGAGAGAGAGAAGAAAAGGGCTTTTTAGCAGATAAAAAGATAGGGTAACAAGATAGGGGGCAGTGGGGAATTTTTTTTGTTTTGCCTTATTTTCTGTATCAATGAATGTGACTGCACTCATCGGACTTTGGCTAAAAGTGAAAGTACAATGCATTTAACTTAGAAATGGGGGAAAAATCATAGAAGACTGTAAATTTAGGGCTTGTTTATTGACATTTTTTGTGTGTGGTAAGTTGCATGGTAACTAAGGTAAGGTGAGGGGTGGTGGTTGGGTCTTGTGATTTTTTATTTTATTTTATTTTTTGGGAGGGAGAGTGAGTAGGTGGTGGGGCCATTTGGTTCAAATGTAACCTTGCAATGATTGATGACAGGTAGGGTCCACCAATTGATGATCTTGGCAAATACTTTTTTTTGATGTGATTGGGATGAACGATCAGGATTTGTGGATTTGAATTTTATGATGATTATCAAGAAAATGGATAAATTTTAATAAGCCTTCACCCCATTATTTTCAAAATAATTAAATTACTTGCACATCGTATTTTTTCATAATGGTTGACCATCTGATGATGCGTAAAAATCAAGATTATTAATTATTTTAAGTGTTGTTAAAATCATTGGTTAAACTGTGCGACATATCATAAAATATCAACTATGATATCAAGCAAGATATAAGTATAGCAAAATTGTTTCCAAAATAATTTTTTCTCTCTTATTTTCAATTAGAATTCTTTAATAAAACAATATTACACGTAAATTCAAAATTTCCCTTATTTCTTAAGTACACATTCTCTATTAAAATACTATTTCAAAATGCATGTATCAATATATTTTTCTAGTAAAAACTCAAAAAGGTTTTTTTTTAATTTGTGTTATATTTATATATTTCATTTCGCGTTGTTTACTTGTACATATTTTTTCTGGCTCGTAAACAGTCTATAATAATTGTCATTTGCTTTAAAAATTAGCTAGGAGATAGAAAAATAAAATAGATACAAAATCTTATATTTCCTCCCAGATTATATGTACTAGTATCACACATTAATCCTTCAAATATAAGAATTTTAGTCGCTTCAATTTCAATTTTTCTACATCGTTTAATATATGTGACGAAATAATGTGATTAGGTGACGTGCTCAAGCTTCAAGTTTTGATGAATCTATGCAATTTTAGATGATACCTAAACTAAAAAAATCGTAAAACGTGGTTAGGCCTCAAGGTCTAACTTTATATTTAGGCTTTTTTTGAACACTACTTTATACCGTAAAGTCATTGTTCGTTACATGACAATTAAGTGAATCACATCTTGACTACGTACAGCTCAAAGTAGAGGCACTAATTCATTTATATCAGGGTTATTTTTGTGGGGCTTTTGAAAAATTAAAAATGTAACTTATATTTAGTATGAACCCAACTAAATCCTGTTTGGTACATATTAAAATTTTCATTTTCATTTTTCTACTCATTTTTAACCATACATTCATCTATAACTTTTCTTTTTTTTCAATCACATATTATCCATCAATCTACTATTCCAGAATACATTCTTTCAAAATAATGTGGCTCAAACACACCCTTAGTTTATCTTTAAAACAAGTTAACCCAACCATGTTTTAAGAAGTTAATTTAAACACATTTCGCTAATTTTTTTTAAAGTAATTGTTTGATTATAAAAGTTTCTAAAGAAAATTCGTCCAATATGGCTTTCTTATAAAACTCTTCTATAAAAAGAATCAGCAAAAACCTAAATTCTGTCAAACATGCCCTTAGACAGTAATGAGTGAAATTTTCAGAAGACAATCTTTAATTCACACTTGAGGCGAATATTTTTTTTGATTATTTCTGGTAATTGAATAGATCCGATATCTCAATAATTTAGTAAAGGGTTCGCTAAGCATTTATATTTCCATAAGAAAAAAATACGATTTAAAAGGTAAAAACAATTATACATACATCTAGCCTCACCCATGGACATTCAATTGACTGTCAAACATTACGACTTACATTACAAGGAAAAGAAAAGATTTGAACTTTTTCTACTGTCTAATGCTGGATTAACGCTGGTTAGGTAACATACCAAACATGCAATAACGAGTTTGCAGTGCATTTGAAGTCCGACAAAGGGTGCAGCATCGATGAGCCATAGTTTCTTTACTTCGGCATCAGTGCACCTCTCTACAAAGTTGACCGTCTTTTGAAGTTTTTTCATCTTTTTGCTTCATTCTCTGCAGTTCTTCGTACCCTCAACATGAATTCGAACTAAAATTACAATTTAACTTTCGAGGTCCTCCTCCTTGCATTTACGAAATGAAACGCGAAGAAAAGCACCAAGAGAGAGGCAATGACTAAGAAAACGACTTTCCATGAGGGGAGGCTGTATGAATTGTTGTATGCGTGTTCATCATGCGTACTTGGTAGATTCTCCTGTAGTTAATAGCATTAAATACATTAGTCTAGAGATAAACGTTACATTTCTTTGTAAGGAAGGTAAAGGATTTTGATGCAAAACATTTACACTAAAGCTAACACAACCAAAATAATATCAACATGAAAATTGAAATTTTTTCCTTTTCAGAAAGAAACTCAAATGAAAAAATACTTGAACTTAATACAGGGAGAAAAAATGAGGTTTTGGCAGTCAAAATTCTGAATGGGGGATGTGCAAGTTGAAGTAAATGTCCATATTCACAGTGACAAACATGGAGTGAAAACAGAGGACAAATAATTGAGGAACCACATATCGCTCCACTTTGTTAAAAATAAGCATAGAATCAAAAGAATAAACAATAGAATATATGCACACGTACATATTTACGGGTGACAGACATGAAGTGAGAGCAGAGGACAGACAATCGAGAAACCACGTATCTGTCCACTTCGTTATTAGTATGCATAGAATCAAAGAATAGAATTAATGTACATGTACATTAAGCTGTATTATGGCCACAGAGACGGGAAGAGCAGATACTTTCTGACTCAAGCCTGAAGTTGACCAATCTGCTGTGAAGGCAATGAATCAAAAAGTTCTCGCAAAAAAAAAAAAAAAAAAAGGATCAAGTTCTCTTTGTTGAAGACATTCTTTAGGTAACACTTGGTGCATCAAAATATTGGATTATTTCACAAAAGTTGAATAAGAATACAAGTCATGAGAACGTACAAGCTAGTAAGCCAAACCCTGGTTTAGAATCAAGAATAAAAAATAAGTACACCATTGGCAGTCAACTATTGACTCTGAAACAACGAAACTAAGCCTTCATCCTTATAGTATTGCTCTGAAAAAAACTTGAGTAAAATGACACTAGTACAATGAGTGCAATTATATTATCTAAAGCTCCTTACGTCCAGTCGTGGGGCTTGAGAGATATATAGAAACGTTGGAGGTAGAGGTGACACTCTTCTTTTTCATATCTGATACAAAATTTCCTCAATTATAAACGAGAAATTTTCTCATCCTTACCCTTTAACTCAAAAGAAAAGCCAGCTCCATGAAATATAGCTCTCAGAAAATAATAGCCAACACGACCGTTTTTTTAACTTTGCAAGCGTAATCTACCCGAAAGTTTACCAAATCATCCCAATTAATTTCAATCTCTTTAAATGTTGAGGATAAACTATCCACGTATTAGTAACTGCACTCAATCTCTCTTTTTTGCAGTATAGCAGCAACGCAAAGCCCCAAAGGCATACGGGAAAATAATAAAAAAATGTATTCACAATTCCATTTCAATAAGATGTGAAACTTACTGCACGAACAATATTCTGCACCATAAGTGCCTGTTGCTTCGCAAAGATGTCCTGAGCATAACTATACAGTTGCATATCTAGACTGTTCAGTGATGTAATTTCCTGGAGAAGCAGTTCCGGTACCTTACGACGAGCCTGAAAATTGTTATGCTAATGATGTCAATGGCTAGGATGGGGAGAATACATAACATAATGACAGTTACTAAGCAGTCAACAAATTTCAAGCCTGAAACTCAAGCTATCATACCTCTTTTGTAAAGTTTGCAGGAGAAATTCTTTTCAAAGATTTTGCGCGTCGCTCTGATTGAGAGTTCCGTAAGCTTGAAATGCAGGACTCATATGCTTCCATAAGTTTTCCAGCATCCATCTGTTACAGTGGCAGGGAGAACTTAGCCTGCTAAAATGAAAATAAAAGAAACGAAAAGAAGGGAGAAGATCCCAATATTAACATGAGGAAATTCAAGCAGTTGCAGGGGGGTGTACATTAATATTTGCTGCTTCATCCTTACTAGCTGATGATACTTTCTTTAGCTTTCTGTAAGTGTTGTTTTCCTGTAATTTGGCAAAATGATATATAACAATACCGGAATTTCAATCTCACAAGATTATCAGAAGCAAAATTGCAGTCAGTTCTCACTTGATGATTTGCATCGGACGTGGAATTCGGAAGCAAGGATCTCTGTTCTGTTAGCAGAAGTAGAACATGATTTAAGGTAAATCACTATCATGTAGGTCAGCTCAAATTTCATCATTTATCAAACACATTGATAAAAGGACAATTACTTCTATCAAAACATTTATCAAACACAATGATCTGAAAATTAAATCCAGCTTAGTTAGGCAGAAGTTGATTAACTGATAATCAATTCTTCTCAAATTGTGCCCATTCAGACATCAACCTGCTCTAAGATAAAAAATGACGTTCTTAGAGTGAAGGTAAGTAAACCGTTTTTTTTTTTTTTTTTTTGCCAAATTGCGTGTTGCCATTTTTTTTTTTTGGCAACTTGCATGTTGAAAAGTCTGATGATGCATAGAAGTGAAGATATTCAGAAACATTATTGTCAAGCAAACAAAAAATTAGTAACATGGGAGCCTGACGTTATATAACATCCAAGACTCAAAATTCCCTTTGAAGCTCGTATCTTTGATTTTATTAGTTGCAATAGAGACATTATTGACAGGCCATTTGGACCAGTTACTTCCAATTGCTGACCTGAACCATTATCAATGGCAGAATCTGAACTGGAGCTTGATTTTGTCAACTGAGCTACCACCTGCGCACCAACTAAATTTGCGAACAAAGTGGCTGACTCTCTATGATTCTCAGTAAGTCCGACGTACAACATACTATCCAATCTCTTCTGCAAGATTTACAATGATCTACTACGATTCAAACCATAGAATAAGGAAATAAATCAGAAAGATAGTATTAATATTCCATGTAATGCATGATTGTGGTGTGGAAACCTTTTATCGTTACCTTCACAACTTCAAGCACATATTGACCAAGACTCTGATACTTTAGTACACAATGGCGCACTTCATGTGATTCGGCTATATAAGAGTTGTTTGTAAGTCCTGCAATCTATGAATCAGAAAATAAATCAGTGAAGTGAATAATTTTGAAGTCTAGATTAGAGACACAAGGTCTGAGAAAGACATCAAAGATCACAAATCACATGTCAACAATTATCATCTATGTAACTGTCTCTCACTATTCTCTTTGCATCCCAGCACATCCATATCTCAGTGGCCAAATTTACAACAAAATCTTGGACAATGAGGCACTAACTACTTCTATGCTGATACGAAGTAAAATTGCATAACATATTTTTATACATCCTCAAAGACCATATGCTATAACTTCCATTCCATGTAAACTATTTTCATGTATATTACATAATGCACAAGTATAGCACAATTTTCAATTTTTCATGACTGATCAAAATACCTAAGATTGTGTTCCCAAATTCACAGCATAACAATATTGCCATTGCTACAATTTCAATATCTAAATGCCACCTTCAAGAATAATAAAGAAATGATCACATAAAGATTAATAGCATGTTTGGCAAAGCTTAAAATTATAATTTGAGCTTATAAAACATACTTTTTATCCACACATTTCGAAAGATTCACAACTTACTATCTACATACAATCCACATCTTGTAACACCCGCTACTTATAAGCACTTAAAATATCTACCAAACAAGCACTAAGACCTAAAGAGCAGTAGACTACAATACCTGGAACGTGGCCCCATTGTGGATGATGTCTCGAGCAATAGGATCATTAATATAATCACGTAGAGGCATCAAAATTTCTTCCATATCGTATGAGTCATAACTTGTGATATAAGATTGGCCTTTGCTAATTCTAGCATCCCTCTGCCATATAAATATAAAATAATACGTTAAAATAAGATATTCAATGACAAGCCATAACAAACTAGCATCAGGATGGTGCCATTAATTCAGAATTGAAGGATGAAAACAGCAAATCAAAATCTTAGAAATTTTTTCATCGCTGACTTGAACAGATAATAGAATCATGACAGACGCCTAGGTCAGTAATTACTATTAACCACTGTATAATAGATGGAGTGAGTGGGGAGGACCTGATAGCAATCTTTTGAATCAATTTCTCTAAAGATTTCCAAACACTACAATGAGCACGACGAGACACATTGAGAACCCAGAAAAGAGAACCTTCAATGTTTATGGAAAGAGAACTTCTTAAAAAAGATACAGCTACAGTATAAATTAAATGACAAATTCTAATGTCCCTTTACAGAAAATTCTTTTCAAAAATCAGGTTAGTCAATGGATATATATTCAGAGGATTGACAGGGAATATAAATATGAAATAGAATTAACAAAGAGAAGTGGCTAGAAAAAAATAAAGCTGATCTGAATGCTTATCCCATTTCTAAAGACCATGACACCTCCAAGCAATTAACTATACCTGCAAATATTTAATCCTAGCTATGATGGATAGGGCATGCTGCCTGAAGGACAGGCATTCACTAAATTAAGTGTTTCATGGCAAGAAATAATAGAGTAAGATCAGTTTAAGAAGGCACCATTTACAAGACTTCAATTAGCTAGTTTGACAAAAATCAACAAGGTTGAGGTCTGATACAACTGATAACTTGTCAGAATAAAGATGTTGGAATCCTAATATCATGATTTTGCTTCAACCACAACAAAATGAACTTTACTTGATTGAGCATTTGCAGAGAAAAATACACAAACAAAACCTAAAGAATTATCGTGAAAAGATGAGAGAGGAAAAAATTCCATAAAGGAAGTTTTCAACACTAGTTTCAAAACATACTCGAGCAAATAGATCTTCTCTCATCCAAGGGACCAAATATTTCCATGGCCAGATATCCAGTGTGCTTACTCCACCTGCCTTCATACGTGCACGTTTTGCCATTCTTGATAGAGATATTAAGTCACGGTGTATCAAAAACCTAGCTGCTACCTCCACTGAAAACTCGTAAGTGCTAAAGACACGGTCAATAGGGTTTCTAAGTATTGTAACCACTGAAGTTTGCTCCTGGGGAAGTTTGACCATCATGCTATAGTCATCATGTGTACTTAACAACCGGCAGTTTGATTTTCTGCTCATTGAAACAAAATATATAGCTTAGACATCTTGAGGAAAAAAAGCATATAATTTGATGAATGAATTATTGCAATGGAACCAGTAGGTAGCATCATCTTTCCATTGTGCGGATATATGACGAGTCTTGATAGTTATGTATAAGCAAAGCACATCAGCAAAAATTGGTTATATCTACCTAGAAGCAATAAATTGAGGGCAATATATCCCATTAGATGACAACTATAATAATCAAGTGAAAGTTATCCATTCAATCAGTCTGTTTCAGCATTTATATATATCTTTAACATCAGGGCTGAAAATTCCAAGAAAAACAAGTCCAGCAATTACTGATTTTCCTCATCAAATCAAATACAGGTAAGTAATTCCTAAACAAAATGTCAAAAACCTAACTCTTTTATCATAAGCATATATACTACTAACTCAGGTAGATAAAATTCGTTCTTTCGTATTTACAGTACCTATCTAGTGCCAGGTTTTAGAGCTTGTCATCTTCACAACATTGGGCAACAACTGAATTCTCAGCAGTGAATACCCAAGTTCACATGCATTTGAAAGAAATGCAAAGTTGGCCTCATATTGTTATTGAAAGGTATAACATGTAATATGTAGAAGTTGCTTGATTGCACCAAGTGTGATTGCCAGATACATTCACTTCTTCAAACTGTTCTCATGCACTAGCAATGAATTTCAGCATGCACAATGAAAGGAAGATTGAAAATGTTACCTTGGATTAAACCTTAACTTATCATAAGAGCGAGGACATTCTTGGGCATTTGCATATAACTTCTTCAAGAAACTGCATATGGAAAATCTGAACATGAGCATAAACCATTTGTAATTGTTGTGTAATAAAACATAGCGTGGAAAACTTTTATATGTGATATTTTCCCTTCCTCTTTCCTTTAGCAAGAGGGGCTTGAAGTGATCTATTAGTATAACAAATAGAAAGTTACCAATGGAAATAAGTTCGCCCTCCTGTCCGAGGTACATGAAGGAAAAAAAGCAAGTCGTGCAATACATGTTTGTCATCTTTAATTTCAGAATCATGGGAAGAGGATGCCCACTTCTTGACAGTAAGTTCACACTTCTTATAACCATCTTCAGTAGCAGATGCCTTAGTTGTGATGGAAGCTGGAAGAAGAAATTGAAAAGATCCAACTATTATTAGAAAAAAATACTAATGTTTGCCTTGTATAAGTGCCCACATGATCTGCGCCTCAGATATGGGTGCACATACACACACATATCTGATTCTCAGCTATATAAAGATTTTACGTATGTAGCTCAAGTATAATATCCTGCTCAATATCCCAACAAAAAACAAGAATAAGTGCCCAAAAGGTAAATCTTGTTTGTTAGGAAGATATGATTCTTCCTTCCTTCAGAGCATCAACCTTGCAATTGCTGCATTATTAAAATGACTAAGGCCAAGAAAAGAGAGAAAAATTAATCATCCTTCAATTATCGGCAAAAAAATTATCTTCTTTTACAATAGTATTAAACAACGAATTGTATTAAAAAAAAGAAACTTTTGCGGAATGATGAATATATGTTACATATATTTTATATAAAAACTACAAGATAACTCTCTCTATTCAGAATATCAGTTTCATAAGGCAACATTCCGTTTTCAACAAAATAAAGATTCAAGAAAGCATACCACATATAAGAAGCAATAGGATCGGGGCCAACTTCAGCTCCAGATTCGAGCACCTCATCCCAACAGATGCAGAAAAGGGAAAATTCAAACTTCAGTATCCTCCTTTTATTCAACAATGCTAAACAGAAACCTGAAGATGAAAACCCAAAAGACAGTGGCAAAGTTTCAAACAAATTGCAAGCATTATTATGAGTTTAAGTATATACATAAGCATCTAAACATACAAGGAAATAATGAATTGGAACCTAGTGTTCATAAATCCCCACATACAGTTTGGGTATCCCCAGACAAACTTCACGATCAGACAAGGGGTGTCCTAGTGCCCCCTCTCCAGTTTCACCCCCTCCGATCAAACCTACCAAATTTCAGGATTTTAATTCCTCTCCTACGAAACCTTAATTTTTCTCTCTGTTGATGCTATTTGATAGCACAACGGCGGGTTAATAGTGCAGGTCAAAATATTTGCAGGGACGAATGTTTATAGAGGTCAAAGAAATGAAGAGGGAGACGAAATGACTGAAATGTCCTTTTCCTCAGTGGAGTTGATCAATGGGAGTTGGGTGCTGCTTTGCCTTTTTGACAATTTGCAGTCACTACACGTTATATTTTGGGATAGTTGTAGTCGAATCTTTATATAATGTCACATTGCTCTTTTACCATTTGTCAGTTTAAAATATAATCAATTTTTTCATTTTCCATTTCCTTCACATCATATTATGTACATTCTTTTATGTACAAGTAGTAAAATTCAATTGCAGTCAATTCAAAATCTTTCAAATCTTTGCAACTTCTTATTCTTAGCAGCGGTCGCAAATCTTTTATATGTAAAGGATATCATGTAGTGATTGCAATTTGCCCATATTCATTTTTCTTCTCCATCTTTTTATCTACTCATAATACTTTGCACTCAATTTTATCAATTTGGAACCAAAAAAGTTTATTGTGTATTTGATGAATATTATTAAGGAAAAAATGTATTTTAAATAGTTGTATAATGAGAAATATGTAGTTAAAAAATAAGGAAATGTTATTGATGTGATATAAAATATTATTTTATTGAAAAATGTTTTGTTGAAAATGAGTTTTGAAAAAAATGTATTTGTAAATAATGTGTACCAAACAGGGGCTAACTTAATTAGAATTTTAAAGTACATTAGACTTAATTTTATCACATTGACTTGTATAAACTTAATTAACAAATAAAAATTATATATGTTATTAATAACATTTCACATACATTATAAGTCAAGATTAACCATCTCAAAGTCAAATGGCTTCTCAGAAAATTAGGTAAGAACCAAAGCTACCTATATAAGTTGGACATACAGAGATACACAACAACGTTATACCCCTTGAAAAGGATTGAGTAGTCTATCATTCAAATTCATTTGCATCTCAATTAATTGCTTCTTCATTCATACAACTTCCTTTGACATATTGTTTAATCATGCACAACTCGTGCTTTGACATGATATCAACTATTTTCACAAGCCACATTTCTAGATTTCAAAGATTGATCTAGACACGCGAGACCATTTTCCTAGTAGGGTCATCAATAACATCACACGAATGGAATACGAGGCCTACCTATTCAATTTGATTGAATAAAAGAATCATCACTAGCTAAAACATTGCAGATTCATTTGTCACAATTCATGCTTTTCTTTGCAATTCAATAACCTCGTACTTGGTGGGTGCCACGCCGTTTTCAGTATGTAGAAAATGGAAATCACATAATCGAGCTATGGTTTCACCAATACAGCTTTAGCAGCATCCAAATGGTTAAGACGACATGTTCCAACAAGATATTCCGGTAGCTCTTCAGGTGTATTAGCCTGCGTCAGTAAAAAAGAACCACCACGAACATCACTACTGATATCAGCAGTAACTGTTTATCAAACTTAGTCGTATCCCAAAAAGACTCGAATAACCACATGCACATTTTCTTCATATTGTACCGTCAGCCAATTGAATTAAGTGAAATCTTACTTGAGAATATTTAATGGGAGCGTGCATTTTAATAGAGCACAGAAACTTCTGTAGCAAACATGAAATGCTACTTTACCTGTACCAAAAATGCCATCTCAATAACCAGATTGTTAAGGTAACCTAGAACAAGGCTGACCACACCCCTTGCAACAGTGGATGAACCAATATCAACGCCAAGCTGAAATGAATGAACAAATTAGCTCAATCCCCCCAACTAGTCGAAGAAAAAAAATGAAAAAATTCTCAAGAAAGGAAAGCTGAGGAATTCACATTTTAAGGAGACTCAATTTCTATATTTCGCATAAAATATTTGTTAGATGTCTAATAAAAAGTTAAATTTAATTTAATGGATTATATTCAAGGATCAATAACTTGTAGATAAGATATTTACGTCTTTAGTTCCTAGAGTTATTCCCTACCAAATTCTGAAGAGATTATGCCCAATCAAGTTAAATGGGGAATCGTATATCATCTCTCTGGTGGTGGCGTTAGATTCATTTAACAAGGTGTAAATCTAACTATGTAAAGTTTTTCTTCTTGCCATATAGGTCAATAAATGATAGAAATGAATTATTATAAAGTGAACACATTGCTACATGAACTCATGCAAATGAAAGAGGATAGAGAGTCAGCAGGTGGTCCGAGATAAAATTACACTTGCACTATACCTCCAAGTAGTTCTTTCCGCGTAAATAATTAATTTCCAGCGCTTGACCAATGAGGCATGCTTTCTTCCCGACACTCTGTTTGACCATCCATGAGCCCTGCGAAATAGATTGAAGATATCATGATCTGTGAGTTCACGTTTTGATTGCTGGTGGTGAAGACATGAGGTAAGTTGTTTAATAATAAAAACTTCGATAAATCATCATCGTAGATGGCTATTTTTATGAAACTAGATGATTAAGTATGCTTGTTTGGGAAAGGTAAATATTCTGGTAGATGAAATAACTGAGTGCACATGGCAACAGATAGGATCTGATAAATGACGTGTTAACTGCATTTCAATGTGTAAATTCTCAAGTGGTTACTTGACATAA
>CM032635.1:5028756-5109244 GCA_019097785.1 Fraxinus excelsior
TTGAAAAGATCCAACTATTATTAGAAAAAAATACTAATGTTTGCCTTGTATAAGTGCCCACATGATCTGCGCCTCAGATATGGGTGCACATACACACACATATCTGATTCTCAGCTATATAAAGATTTTACGTATGTAGCTCAAGTATAATATCCTGCTCAATATCCCAACAAAAAACAAGCATAAGTGCCCAAAAGGTAAATCTTGTTTCTTAGGAAGATATGATTCTTCCTTCCTTCAGAGCATCAACCTTGCAATTGCTGCATTATTAAAATGACTACGGCCAAGAAAAGAGAGAGAAAAATTAATCATCCTTCAATTATCGGCAAAAAAAAATTATCTTCTTTTACAATAGTATTAAACAACGAATTGTATTCAAAAAAGAAACTTTTGCGGAATGATGAATATATGTTACATATATTTTATATAAAAACTACAAGATAACTCTCTCTATTCAGAATATCAGTTTCATAAGGCAACATTCCGTTTTCAACAAAATAAAGATTCAAGAAAGCATACCACATATAAGAAGCAATAGGATCGGGGCCAACTTCAGCTCCAGATTCGAGCACCTCATCCCAACAGATGCAGAAAAGGGAAAGATCAAACTTCAGTATCCTCCTTTTATTCAACAATGCTAAACAGAAACCTGAAGATGAAAACCCAAAAGACAGTGGCAAAGTTTCAAACAAATTGCAAGCATTATTATGAGTTTTAAGTATATACATAAGCATCTAAACATACAAGGAAATAATGAATTGGAACCTAGTGTTCATAAATTCCCACATACAGTTCGGGTATCCCCAGACAAACTTCACGATCAGACAAGGGGTGTCCTAGTGCCCCCTCTCCAGTTTCACCCCCTCCGATCAAACCTACCAAATTTCAGGATTTTAATTCCTCTCCTACGAAACCTTAATTTTTCTCTCTGTTGATGCTATTTGATAGCACAACGGCGGGTTAATAGTGCAGGTCAAAATATTTGCAGGGACGAATGTTTATAGAGGTCAAAGAAATGAAGAGGGAGACGAAATGACTGAAATGTCCTTTTCCTCAGTGGAGTTGATCAATGGGAGTTGGGTGCTGCTTTGCCTTTTTGACAATTTGCAGTCACTACACGTTATATTTTGGGATAGTTGTGGTCGAATCTTTATATAATGTCACATTGTTCTTTTACCATTTGTGAGTTTAAAATATAATCAATTTTTTCATTTTCTATTTCCTTCACATCATATTATGTACATTTTTTTTATTTACAAGTAGTAAAATTCAATTGCAGTCAATTCAAAATCTTTCAAATCTTTGCAACTTCTTATTCTTAGCTGCGGTCGCAAATCTTTTATATGTAAAGGATATCATGTAGTGATTGCAATTTGCCCATATTCATTTTTCTTCTCCATCTTTTTATCTACTCATAATACTTTGCACTCAATTTTATCAATTTGGAACCAAAAAAGTTTATTGTGTGTTTGATGAATATTATTAAGGAAAAAAATGTATTTTAAATAGTTGTGTAATGGGAAATATGTAGTTAAAAAATAAGGAAATGTTATTGATGTGATGTAAAATATTATTTTATTGAAAAATGTGTGGTTGAAAATGAGTTTTGAAAAAATGTATACCAAACAGGAGCTAACTTAATTAGAATTTTAAAATACATTAGACTCAATTTTATCACATTGACTTGTATAAACTTAATTAACAAATAAAAATTATATATGTTATTAATAACATTTCACATACATTATAAGTCAAGATTTACCATCTCAAAGTCAAATGGCTTCTCAGAAAATTAGGTAAGAACCAAAGCTACCTACATAAGTTGGACATACAGAGATACACAACAACGTTATACCCCTTGAAAAGGATTGAGTAGTCTATCATTCAAATTCATTTGCATCTCAATTAATTGCTTCTTCATTCATACAACTTCCTTTGACATATTGTTTAATCATGCACAACTCGTGCTTTGACATGATATCAACTATTTTCACAAGCCACATTTCTAGATTTCAAAGATTGATCTAGACACGCGAGACCATTTTCCTAGTAGGGTCATCAATAACATCACAAGAATGGAATACGAGGCCTACCTATTCAATTTGATTGAATAAAAGAATCATAACTAGCTAAAACATTGCAGATTCATTTGTCACAATTCATGCTTTTCTTTGCAATTCAATAACCTCGTACTTGGTGGGTGCCACGCCGTTTTCAGTATGTAGAAAATGGAAATCACATAATCGAGCTATGGTTTCACCAATACAGCTTTAGCAGCATCCAAATGGTTAAGACGACATGTTCCAACAAGATATTCCGGTAGCTCTTCAGGTGTATTAGCCTGTGTCAGTAAAAAAGAACCACCACGAACATCACTACTGATATCAGCTGTAACTGTTTATCAAACTTAGTCGTATCCCAAAAAGACTCGAATAACCACATGCACATTTTCTTCATATTGTACCGTCAGCCAATTGAATTAAGTGAAATCTTACTTGAGAATATTTAATGGGAGCGTGCATTTTAATAGAGCACAGGAACTTCTGTAGCAAACATGAAATGCTACTTTACCTGTACCAAAAATGCCATCTCAATAACCAGATTGTTAAGGTAACCTAGAACAAGGCTGACCACACCCCTTGCAACAGTGGATGAACCAATATCAACGCCAAGCTGAAATGAATGAACAAATTAGCTCAATCCCCCCAACTAGTCGAAGAAAAAAAATGAAAAAATTCTCAAGAAAGGAAAGCTGAGGAATTCACATTTTAAGGAGACTCAATTTCTATATTTCGCATAAAATATTTGTTAGATGTCTAATAAAAAGTTAAATTTAATTTAATGGATTATATTCAAGGATCAATAACTTGTAGATAAGATATTTACGTCTTTAGTTCCTAGAGTTATTCCCTACCAAATTCTGAAGAGATTATGCCCAATCAAGTTAAATGGGGAATCGTTATCATCTCTCTGGTGGTGGCGTTAGATTCATTTAACAAGGTGTAAATCTAACTATGTAAAGTTTTTCTTCTTGCCATATAGGTCAATAAATGATAGAAATGAATTATTATAAAGTGAACACATTGCTACATGAACTCATGCAAATGAAAGAGGATAGAGAATCAGCAGGTGGTCCGAGATAAAATTACACTTGCACTATACCTCCAAGTAGTTCTTTCCGCGTAAATAATTAATTTCCAGCGCTTGACCAATGAGGCATGCTTTCTTCCCGACACTCTGTTTGACCATCCATGAGCCCTGCGAAATAGATTGAAGATATCATGATCTGTGAGTTCACGTTTTGATTGCTGGTGGTGAAGACATGAGGTAAGTTGTTTAATAATAAAAACTTCGATAAATCATCATCGTAGATGGCTATTTTTATGAAACTAGATGATTAAGTATGCTTGTTTGGGAAAGGTAAATATTCTGGTAGATGAAATAACTGAGTGCACATGGCAACAGATAGGATCTGATAAATGACGTGTTAACTGCATTTCAATGTGTAAATTCTCAAGTGGTTACTTGACATAATATTTGCCCGCATTGTCCTTGAATGTACTTATCACATTCAAAAGAACCATATTTCTCAGTGGATCACACCAAATACACAAAATAATTTCACAATGTCTTGGGCAAAAAATCCAGTTTGACACGTGACAGACTCAGATTGAACAAATTCTACTTGTTTTTCTCAGCCTTTAACAAAAAGGTTAGTCCCCCCCCCCCCCCCCCAACACCACGTAGAGAAGATCTTAAACTCAAGGAATTCAGATCAAGCAAATCCATCTGTTAAACAAATCCTGTAAAAGCATATATTGCAGCAGCTCATGTAGGTTTTAGCAACACGATTTGAGATATCCTAAACTTCAGCCTCAAATTCAATCACACAATAAAAATATTCTTAGCATGATAAATGACAGACTGGTCATTTCTTAAGTTTCACTAAAGGGAAGAATCATCAAGACTGATGTTCAAATCCAACCAAGAGAAGTGAGATACACACTTCAGTGCAGAATAAGGCTTGATGACATCCAATTACACCACAATACTGATAATAAAGAGGCGATGACATCTAGCACTGAGAGGTCAAAGGAAAACTAAACGTTAATTTCCCATGCCTCTTCCACCCAAAAACAGAAGACTAGGATAAGAGTAAGTTAGATCTGATTAATAATATAACTGTTCCACATCTTTATCAAAGTTCAACTCATCTTCAAAGATCCTTCATATTGGTAATAAATCTTCGACGGCATCGATAAATGATAAACTCCAAACTCAACGAGTGTTTCTACATTTTACTAAAAACCAAATGAAGACCAAGTGAATAGTAAATGAGTATTCAAACAAGAGAACAGAGATTATGAACTAAAATACTGTTTATCTTGATGATACACATCAATTTTGTCAGAAAGGGGAATTAAAAAAAATAAAAATTCAATGGCTCAAAAATCAGTTGGTATACTAAAAAACAAAACAAGAGAAAATATGGCATGCAAGACTGGTCCAAAAGCAAGAGAAAATTGAGTGAACAACCAACTGCAAATTATAATGAGCAAACAAATGAAAAGAAAACACTAACCAATGAGTGCAATGCAACATTAACTGCACTGACCTTAGAAATGTATGGTATGAGCTTGAACCTTGAATTTCTATAAGTATCATCCCCTTTGACAAAACTCTCTAGCAAGGGAGAATCTTCAATAGGAGTACTCATCATATAGTATAAAGCAAGGCTATATGTTGTTGAACCTGGAACCTAGATTATTAAAATGAAGAGTAATAAAAGATTATGCTTATACGTCCAAATAGTAAAAATGATTAAAAAGTGAAAGAGGTCCACTACCTGTATGTTCACAATAAAGAAGAACTCTGGGCCTCCCTTTGCTGCATATTTCTACATATTAGACATAGCAACTTCTTTTCAGTGTCATTGATCACTTTGTGAGCAGTACAAGTAAATGTTGCAGAAGGTAATAAAAGTGACAAGCTCTAGAAAAACATGTTTTTACAAAATAAAAATACCTGAACTATGCCCCCAGGGCGGCCACCAAGATCATCTTCTCGCTTGTCAGATCTCAACCAGTCAGCGGCAACCATTTCCATTAATGTGCCTTTTGCTTTAATCTGGGAAGAGTAACATATAGCAACAATATACAGTTAGAAAGCAAAACTTGTCATTCATCAGAATATATTGAAAGTTTAGCAATTTTTTTTCACACGGATAGAAAAGAAACACACTACAAAAGACAGTCTACAGTCTTCTTGCTCAAAGAAAAATTGAAATTCCTTCAATCAAATGGTACTTGAAAATTGAAACTTTGTAGTTACTGGAAACCAGATACAATAAAAAACTGACTCCAGTTGTCATGCACACGTGCAGATTTGAGAAGTCCATTACAAGGTTTGATATGCAATGAAGTTCTTACATGCACCAATAACGCTTTCAAAGATATCTAAAATTAAGGAAAAAATACTATTAACTCCTCATTCTAGCATGCATTAAATAAAATGGAGCAAAAACTTCCCAAATTGTTGGAAGTTTAGGTTCCATCCCAAAAGGTTAACCTATAAGGAAGAGTATCCCATTCGCTTATAAAATTATTATTTACCCAATGTTTAGCTCGATGTGGGATATTATTTGCACTTTCCCAACAATCCCACCTTGAGTGAAGTACCCCCACCCCCTCTCAAGAGATAATCTATCCATCCCCTTGAACCAAGAAGGATCACACAGTACATCAAGGTCCAACTCTTCCACTGTGTTAGGGCAAACACATTACGTGGGCACAACCACCTTTGAAAACCAACTACGGAGATTTTCCAGCCATTGTGATTAACTATGGTCCACATGGCTAAGTTTGGGGGTGTAACACTGATACCGGTTATTGAGAATTGAGGTTCCACACCAAAAGGAGTAGCCCTATTTCCTTGTAAACCCATTATTTAACCATGTCTAGCCAATGTGGGATTTTCTTCGTACTTTCCCAAAACATTTTTCTTAGCTTATTGCTCCCATTAGTGGGCTTAAGCAGCAACTGATGCAATTTTAACATACTTTTTACATTGTGAAGCAATTCGGGTTAGTTTATTACACTAAAATAAAGGAAGATAAACCATTTCTTGAAAGGTAAGATATTAGGATTTGAATATTTATTCAAATTAGAGGTGTCCAAAAGTCCCGAACCCGAACTGAACCGAACCGAGCAGTTCTTCGTAAGTTAAATACCCGAACGTGTACCCGAATCTAGAACCGATGGGTATGGGCCGGGTCTAGGCCAAGAACTGAAGAACCGAAACTAAATAATTTTTTTTATTTTTTTTATTGAATTAATTAAATTATTTTATTTTTTCTAAATAAATTAATTAAATAAATCAGATCATTTCATAATTTTAAGCCTTGGACCTCAATTTTTTAATATGGATCACCAACATTTTAATATTAATATCTACTTTTTGATATTTGTATGCATTGAATTAATATTATTCGCAGCTAATTATTTATATATTTTTAAATGGGGCTACGTTAATTTGTAAAAATTACGAATGAAATGTCATTAGTTATATTTATGTAGTGTTGCTGTAAATGTTAAAAAATTTAATTATGGTATGGAACCGAAAGAAATCGAACCCGAACGATTCCATAATTATATTTGGACCCGACGGGTCCATTTATTAAATACCCGAAAATTTTGGAATCGAGTAGAACCGAACCGAACCGACCCGCGGATTGCCCTAATTCAAATGTGCATAGTGGAAAATACCTTCTTTCGGTCATCTAAATAAGTCTTTCCACGAATTAAAAATGTCAATGGATCTGCTGCTGTCCAGCTGCAAGGCAAATTACAATTTGAATCCTTTGGAAGGGTGGATCCATAGTTGCACGAAAGGCCATCTTCCCTTGCCACCTCATGCAAGTCGACATAACCTTTCTTCTGAACTGTAGCATGAAGACATATCAGGCTATCGGAAGTTCAAGAGACCAACAATGTACTATTGCCTAATAGGCAAGGGGAAAAGGCCAAGGGAAAAAGAGAGAGAGAGAGAACAGACACTAACATGTCAGTTTATGAGTTTCAATCAACTTACCTGCTATATCATGCAACTTTTTCACAAAGACAGAAGCAGTTGACAGTTTGGGTTGACGTGTGTCCTGAAACAATCAATACATAACAAATGAATCGAGAGATACACTAGATTTTTCCCCTTCTACAAACAGCTTAGTATCAATCTATAAGAGTAAAAATCCATTAGTAGCAGAGGAGTCCAGATTAATGGAACGTTTAAAGAATATTAACATTAAACAATTCAGCTTTAGACGAACGCAGTCAAAACATCATTGCCTGCCCTCATTCTGAGGAAAATAGGTAGCAAATTTGAGCATAGGATCAAATCCCTGATATCCAGCAGTAAAAACTGAACTTTTCATTACTCGAGCAGATGTGTAAAAACTCAAGGTTAAAATAATGCATAATTGCAGGTTCATTGCAACAATGATGTCTTATCATATCTAGCACCCAGTCATATCATTTCATAATTGGGCTGCTGGTGTGCAGTGACTACTGTATTGCCACAGCCTATAGAATTAAGGCAATGCCATTGGTCATCAGAGGCATTGCAATCCCCACTAAATCTATGTTCTTCCTAGTTCCTTTGAACAGTATCAGGAAGTGATAGCTAGTAACTAATACCTGAGAGTAAGTTTCTGGACCAAAATCAGAATGCCAACCATTTTCTGCTTGATCATAATCCAGAGGTTCAGAGACATCAAAGAATTCATCTGCTGCATCATTTAGTCCGAATAGACTTGAATGTTCAGAAGGTGTTTTAACTGCTTCTTCCTCCATATTCTCCTTGCACTGCACATTCTCCAGCCTAGTTTGGACTTCAACCTTCAATTCTTGTTTACTTTGTAACAAGCTACTCTCTCTCATCAGCTCACCCGATGAGAAATCAGATGATAAGAAATCTAATTTTGCTCTGAACAATTCCCGCAAGGCTACAGAGACAACAGTAAAGCAGAAAAGTCACAAATAAGAAATCTAATTTTGCTCTGAACAATTCCCGCAAGGCTACAGAGACAACAGTAAAGCAGAAAAGTCACAAAAATAGAAATAGATAAATAGATATAATAACAACTGCATTGGCATAAAAGGGGGAGACAGAGATTAGGAAGCACACCGGCAAGCCTCCCTAACATGCGAATTGTTACAGATCGGGCTGATGATGTCTGTATATATGATTTCCAGTCAATAGCAAGCATGTGCCTCACTACTGATCGCTTCCCTTGATTTGATGGAGAAATCACATATCCACCACCTGTGATAGGCGCATAATGTCATCTCATCAGTCAAACAAATTCAATTATAGAGTAGCCGAGCCTGTAACATGAGTCTAGTAAAAGAAACATTGTAAGATTAAAGCTTATAAGCATGTGAGATGTCAAATTGTAAGACACGAGTATGCAGGCAAAACACAAGCAACATGTGAAGATACAAAGATAACCAGCAAAACCTTGTATATCCAAGGGGGAAAAAGATATAACTATTTTCCACTAGTGCCATATGTTTAGCATACGTTACTTTTTAGGCAGGCACGGACATAACCCTTTTGAGGCGGACACTTCTGATGAAACACGGAATGGTACAGAATCACTGCAAGAAAAAAAAAAAAGCGAAAGTTATTTTCCAATTGAGTAGGACATTGGGTAATATTAACTACTTGATTTGAAATAACAATATTACCATATGTCCCGTCATCCTCCCTTCTCCAATAGCGCTGCAACAGAAGATCTCTTCGCTTTGTACCCCTGAAAAAAGTATCTCATGCATCAACTGTCATAGAAACTATGAAACAAATTTTATAGAGACGTATGAACCAGACCAAGGTAGCCAATCATGATATAGGAGCTTGTGAACTATATCAGTATGACCATCAAGATGTTCAATCACGGAGCCCTTGTAAAAACAAAAGTCCCATCTGCACAGAAAATATCATTAAAACCGAAGAATACAATATAAAAGGATCCAACAATTTGGCATAAGCTAAGTTCCAGTAAATCATCAAAATTGACACCTCTCAATTAGGTTAGAGGTTACTCTAGGTATGAGAACCTTCCAGGTTGAAGTTTTTAATTTTCTTAAGGAAAGTAATGGCTACGCCATGAAGAAACAAGTAATTTGGCGGTTCACTAAGAGAATTTAATGTGTACATTCATCATGTAAATAGTAGATAACATTCAATATTCCAAAAGTTTCCTATTTCTAGAATAAAAAGCTCCACAAAATTTCTGCCGTTCATCGTTTTGAAAACTGAAGCAATATAGAGGATGGTCAAAATAGATACAAAATAACTGCTCTATGAGAATAATTTGCCTACAGAGAATTTCTGTTTATACTTTTTACAGAAGGAATAAATTCTTTGTACATAATGACTATTGCAAAGGAAGGTTTACGCAAAACTTAAAATACAGAAGGACAAGTTAGGAATAGACAGAGCTCACGAGAAAAGAAAATTGCAAAGTTGATTAGAATACACGAGCAGAAACATTTTCAGATCATAGCCTCATTTCGTTTTATTTTTCTTGCAGAAAAACCCAAGAAAATTACTCTGCACATTTTCATATGTGAAGATATTTGCGAAGAGCACAGACTAAAATTTGCAGCTCAAATATGAATATTTTATTTGGAAATGGATTCGCAAAAGATACTATTACTCAAATATTTCGAGTTCAAGTGAAACGTTCCTTATTGAAATCACAATTCTGTTAATTTAATATCATTTGCAACTTACTCTGATCTTGAAGTACCAAGAGACGTGAGAGTTTCGAAAATGGCCTCTGATGTTCCATCAACTACACCAACAGCCATAATTGCAGGATGATCATCCCACTACAAATTAAGGGGAAAAAAAAAATAACAAGAGAGTTACAGAGACTTCAAATTTTGTATTAACATTTGACTACTTACCTTTAAATGAAATTCCCTATCTTTGGCCTCCTTGAATAACCGGAGACCTGCATTAAACAAGTATTAGACACGTTAGACAAACCGTTTCAGCCATCTTGCAAGATACACTGTTAACTTAATCTATACCATTCTGACATCCAAAGATTTTCCAGGATGATGGTGCAACAACATCAGATGTCATAGCATCGGTAACTGATGATGAACAGAGAGTCCAGTCAATGGAATGTGAGTTTTTATTACATCTGTTTAACCTATAAAGAATATAAGAAAATAGATCAATATATTGAAGACTGGAACTTTCACTTCGGCCGAACGGAACAAGTTGAAAACTTTCAAATTGTTTGTAGAAAAAACATTGGCAATCTGACTTGCTAGTAAAAAGATAGATGGCTTGCATCGGGACCAGCCACATTGATGAGAATTGATTAATATAATCTTAAAGTGATATGTTGGTCAATAAACACATCAAACATAATGCTTACATACCTAAACGACCGTGGTTCATGTCTAGAGAAATCAACATCTCCTTGATTCAGGGCGGGCTGCAGTTATCCATAATCATCATCATTAGCCAGCCTAAAAAATATCTTGCCATTTAGCCCTTGTTTGATACCCATTTTTCTTAAAATACAATTTTCTCCTTCTTCTTTTCAACCACACATTTTTCAATAAAATAATATTACATGCAAATCCAAATTTTTTCCTTAATTTTTAACCACACATTCTCCATCAATCTACTATTCCAAAATGCATTCTTACTATAAAATGGGAAACAAATAGGCTCTTAATAAAATAGAACAGTTTTGACCTTCAAAGCTGCTTCCTGAAAGGACTGAATCCATCTTGCGGCTTCTTCAGGACTGTTTGCTCCCAACTATAAATTACAAGATTTTAATTGATTATGTTGTTAAAAAATACGGTTATAAACAGTTGGAATAAAAAGCTTGTAAACCTTCAGTTGATCATTGTGATTGGAAGTGTTATAAAGTGTGAAAATGAAGAAAACCTGCAAATTGGAAAATGAAAAGAAGAACCACTCAGGCTCAGCCAATTGAAAAGGAAAGCAAACTGATTTGGTTAGCATATAAATCGGAAAGTTATCACTGCCATAAAGTAAAAAGGCAAGGAGTCTACTTTTCTTTGAATGCTCTCTCTCCCATTGTCTGTCACCCTTATGCAGGAGTCAATAATTGCACTTCTGATAGGAACCTGAAAATCAGCATGCGATTTTTAAAACAATGCCTGATGATATTAACGAACATGTAAATCCAGGATATCAACAAAAGAAATATCACTATGCTAATTATCCTCTTTAAATAAATATAATCTCTTAGCATATATGGAAAAATCTCAGATATGAACCAAAAGATTCATTAACTCTATTTTCATGGTTACTTAATCCAAGCCAGCTGTAAAACAACTTCAGAACATGTGGTTATATCAGTATGCTTGTTTCTAGATTGGGATAAGCAAAAAGAAGAAAAAAAAACCTCCTGTGTCTGTTCACATTGACACAAATGTATAACCAACTCATAAACCATTGATACTGGCAGAAACAGTCCCAAAAATGAAAACCAGTCTAAAAGTGCCTATCTATTATAAGATCAGGCATCCACACGAGTACAAATGGAAACAAAAAAGAATCACTTGCGTACGGATTCAACTATAAAGAAATTGCATCCACAAATCACCACTACAGATTTCTCAAGTTTTAAGAGTTTAAGATTAGTAAACACCCAATTTCAGTATTTTCTTAACTTCACGTCCATATTTCTACAAATATAAAAAGTAGAACACTTGTTACATTGCTTAACTGTCCTCATGAACACTCATCAACCTAGATAAATCAGATTTTCGGAAGCTGATTATGACAATCCGACCAGAAATAGAAAAATCAAGGCACAAGGGTTTTTCAATCAACCAATAGTAACCATCAAGTAATCTACACAAGTAGATCTTATACTTAAAGTTCACATTCTACTAAGAGGAACCTGCTTTTCTCTGCAGAATGTTGTTATTAGCTGTTGAACTTTCTCATATTTTCAGCTAATCAACTACAGTATGTAGCTCAGTATATCTATCACTGATGCATAACACGAGTGGACATCTCCAGAGATGCCATCGGAATTAGGCAATCATTCATTTATTTTCTCTCTCTCTAACTCTCTCTCTTTTTTTCTTTTTTTTTGGCAAACTCAAAGTTTTGGATTAACAGTTTTTTTTTTCTTTAAATGTATTTTGATCCTTAATGTAGTCTGAGCAGACCCCAAAGAGTCTTAACATGTCAGAAACCATAAAACCAGCAAATACATTCCAGATAAGGGTCCAAGGTCTGCAATTGCTTCTCTAAACTTTCAGTTATCCATAAGCTTCAATCCAGGCTGACAGAAATTTTCTCTGCCATAATCCATAACCTCTAATTTATCATGAATCTATATATTTAAAAACGCCTACGGTCATACTACTAGCAAGCTATTTGAACCATGGTCACATTGAGAACCAAAACTGTAACCGTGTGCGCACAGATACATGCACAGATACATCTACACTGGACATACATATACTAAAACATATAAGGGTCCGTCTGATTGCAAAGGTGGAAAATGGGTGGAAAGAAAATATTTTATAGGGAATTGATTTGTCTAGAAATTGTTTTACTGGGAATTGTAATTAATTGTGTTTAAATGGTATAATTTTTCATGGAAAATGTTGAAAGTTTGTTGTCCGTTTGGCTTCGTTTTTTATGGAAATTGTCCATTAAAGTGAAAATGTTTTCTACTTTGGGTCTATAATTTGTTCCAATTGTTTAAAAAAAAAAAAAAAAAAAAAAAAACCATACCGAATACCATTCGTTTGGCTTTGTTTTGCACGAAAATTGTCAATAAAAGTGAAATTTTTCTTTTACCATTGTGTCTAGAATTTTTTTTCAATTGCCAAAAAAAAAAAAAAAAATCAGGAAAATATTTACCAACCAAAACATCAAGAATTTATTTTTCTCAAAAATGTGGAAAATTTGGAAAGTTGGAAAACATTTTGCCTATTAAACACTACAAAAGTTGGAAAATGGAAAAAATCCATGGAAAATGTACCCCATCAAATGGAGCCTAAAAGACAAATTAAAATCCACATATACATATATGGATAGCTATGTACATAACTATTATCTTTATACTATATTAAAATGAATAAACATACACAGGCTAGCATAAACTCAAATATAGGAACGTGTAATTGTGGTTGGATCTCACAGAAAAGAAACAAATGGCACTGGCACTGATCCCATCATAAAACATAGGGAATTAAATTTCCTGAAATTCCAAGTGCAATATATATATATATATATATCATTTCTATTCTTACTACAGATGATACAGAAGTAAGTCATGCGATATCTGCAATCGCACATGCACATGCACATACACACTATAAATCGATCAAAAGCACACAAAAATTAAGAGAAGTTAACAACCTCGTTGACAGAAATTGGGATAGATTTGAAGCTCCTGAGCAAGTGATCTTGAAGAACAAAGTACCATTTCCTTGAGTATTGCAGCCCAATCCGATTAGACAGTATCAAATACAACCACCCCTCCATTCTATTACCATCACACTGTGAAACAGTCATTTTCACTATTTATTACCAAGATATCCCAATAACCCAACTCTCAATTTCCTCTAAAAATCGGAAAACAAAATGTGCAATTTCAATTCAATAACATGTAATAATAGTATACATACACACACATACAGTCGAGTGCATGTATCATGTATGTATATGTATGCATCGAGAATCTACACAGATATATTTCTTCTTTCTTTTGAAGAGGAATCCTTTTTTCTTATTATTTTCTCTCTCTGGCCTGGTCTGTTAGTTGTTTTTACTCTGTTGAAAGCAACACAAATTGGGCAACTGTATGTGAGACAGAAGCTTGGCAGGCAAAATGATTTGACGGTGAAGATGACTTTATTGCCCTTTTAAATATTTTTAACGGAAAATTTGCACAATTGGCCCCCAACCTATGGCTTTGATTGATTATCATCCTGATTCTGTATATTTTTTAGTAGCATCTTCCACACCCTATAAGTTTAGATAGGAAGGTGGGTAGTCATTTTAAATAGAATTTGTGCATTTTGTCCTTAATTTGATGATGAGCAACACGTGCTATATTTTCAAGGGTAATAGCATCGTCATAACTGTTGAAGCTAAAAAATCAATGAATCTTGGCTCGTGGTTAGTGTTTCAAGGTGGAAATCAGACATTTTGTTCGATAATTTAGAGTGTGAGCAACCCATAATATTCTTTCGAGGGTAAAAGCATCTTCCAAATGTTAGAAGCTAAAAAATTGATTTGTTCACTTATGAAGATGATTTGCAAGTCATTGTTCTTTCAAGAAAAATCCATATTTTCTTTGTCCATACTCCATAGCAAGAAATATTGAGTATGATCACACAAAATTGTGAAGGATCTGCAGATTGCAAGTAAAAAAGAAAATGTATTCATCCTTTATTACTCAATTCGTCTTTTACTAATAACATAAAATTATGAAAGTATATTAGGGGCGGATCCAGACCATTTGTCTTGTTGGGTAAAAAATGAGAATTCAAAAAAAAAAAAAAAAAAGTACCTAGGTGTTAGGTAAAATAAAAAAAATCAAAATAATAATAATTTGTGGGGTCATTTGACCCCACATGACCTCATTTGGGTCCGCTCCTGAGTACATATTTGATTCATGCTAATACACATTCGTCTTTTGTTGGTAGTATTTGGTTCATGCGAGACCACTTTTCAACTTGTAATCATCATAAGGAAATTAACAGTATAATTTTATTTTTTTTGACGGTGTTCATGAAATATAGAATTGAGAAGATACTACTACTACATACAATGCACTATTGAAAGGCTCGAAAGAAAAATCTTCCAAATGCGAAAGCTCTTATCAAATGTTCCAAGGGATACACATTATTTAAAGAATCAAAATCATTTACACTCTTGGAATATAATGTCCGAAAAAAAATTAAGAAAAAGAAAAATCTTTGCTCATCAAACATGAGCCTAAAAGCTTAAGCAATGGAATTCTACACTCCATTTTCTTTATTCTGATGGCTCACCAGCAGTGGTGTCGTATCTTTCTCTTTAATCTGAAACAATCCCAACAAAAATATTCGATAATTAATTATATATATGAAAAATAACTGGGCCGAGGTCGAGGTCGAGGTCGAGGTCGAGGTCGAGGTCGAGAGAGAGAGAGAGAGAGAGAGAGAGAGAGAGAGAGAGGTGTTATTACCTGAGGCATGGACGTAACATCTCCTCCTTGTTTCTTTTTGCTATCGTTGGTGCAGAAATAGGAATATAAACCCATTCCAATAATGGCAATTAGTATACCAAGAATGTTTCTTGCAGTGAAAGGATCATGCAGAAGTGTATAGCCAAATGCAAGAACCAAACATGTTTTGAGATGACCTAGTACTTGATATGTAACTGGTGATGTCTTTCCAATAACTAAGAATGTGCTGAAGTTCACGAAAACAGCTATCACGCACGAAAGTAGAATGAAAGCCTGCAATTTGTTAGGCGCAATTCACATCAGTTTGGATCTGTGCAGCTATTTTATGACATGAATTTGACTAGCTAATCATTAACACACAAAGGTTTTAGTCATGTATGTAGGAGTGTCAAAAAGCCGGACTCGAAAAATGACTGCTCGTAAAGTGAGAGCCCAAAAGTGACGTAGAACAGATGGTCGAGTGGATTGAGGAACAATTAAATCGAAAAGGGGAAAATAGTAAATTACAGATTTGGCATTCGAACTCCGATTTGAATACATAATACCTTTCCGGAAAGAGAATGATGAGACGGACTCAACGCACCACTTTGCTATGACCGTATGACGTATGATGGATTTTAGCCATCTAAATTCGTTTAGTACTAGAAAACCTAATTTTAAAATTTTAGTGCTATTTTTGTTATTTAGAGCCCGTTGGATGGAGATTAAAATCGGATAAAAATTGAAAACCTATTCGTTATTGTTGACTTTAATTAGACGAGTGAGACCCAATAACGGCTATATTTTTAATTTTAATCGGTACCAAACAAGTTCTTAGATTATTTAGATTTTTTTTTTTTAGTTCGTTTAGAATCCTTATAAATAAAAGGGTTAATTTGTTGTTTTTGGTTATCTTGAAATTAATAAAACTTCGTGAGTTCAATTTTCATTCTTTGGTGGATTTCAAATTTGTATTCTTAAGGTTTTTGCTTGAATTCCTTGTTTCCTTGTTTTGCATTAAGTCATCACTTGTTAGAAATCTAACTGGTAGACTGGATCAAAAGTAAGGAGTTATAATGTGGTAGGTTGGATCTCACAAGACTCTTTCTTGAATATATGTACTGGTTAGATTTCTAACAAGTGACGCTTCGTTTGTGCCTAATTTGCACTGGTACATACTAATTTCATTTATTGGCTTGTACAATACTTCTTCAAATATATAACATACCCAAGATTTTCTAGCACAATCAAAAGGATGAAAATTAAGTTCAGACCATGATTCCTTAAATTTGGGTTCGGGCTGGGCTGTTCTCGACCAACCAGACTCGATTGACATGGCATAGATATTACTATGAGAGAATAAATATGAAGGTTTTAAATGCACTAGAAATGGGAATTAGGTGAAAACATACCAATACAACAGTGGAGTATTTGTGAGCAAAAACATTCTGTTTGGTTAGGCATTGATCCACGAAAGGGCCCGAAACAAAAAGAATAGCAGCTTGAAATGGGGCTGATTGGTACAGCAGCTGAGTAGATGATACATTTAGCCTCTTTTGTATTGTGTTTGTAAGCTGAAATTCACCAAATTAAGGATAAAAAACTGCCCAAAAACGAAGGCCTTAACCCAAATTGCATTAGGATTGTATTATATGTAAGGTATCAAAACGTTTGGACCATACCATTTAATAGCGAGCCCCTACAGCCAAGCCTTGCTAGGCCTATATGTAGGAACCCGCTCATGTAGTCCAACGTTTAAAATGAAAATAAAAATAAAAATAGACCTATCTTAGTAAAGATAGCTGAAAGAATTGAAGGATACAATTTGGCCAACACAAGTTGTTAAAATGGCAAGAAGTGAGAGGATTGTGCCAACAAAATTGAGCTGAAGATCAGTTATAGATGCAATGCCAACTCCAAGAAGCAAGACGAATAGAGATAACTTAATCTTCTGGCTGCAAATATACATTTCACAGTAATTAGATTTTAGTATCCTAATTTTTTTATATACATTTTAGAGAGTTTCAGTAACTCACCTGAACTGTTTTTTCAAAAATATGGTTTCTAACAGTACAGTGAAGGGTATTATTGCAAGTTTTGTCATCTGCAAAATACACAACATACCAAGAAAAGTGCCAGTTAATTGCAAGTTTTGCTGGATTAGTTATACGAAAAAGGGCCAGTTAATTGAATGAATTAGGTGAAATTATGTATAGTGCACCTGGTAGAAGCCAATCGAGTTAAATCCCAAGCTCAAGTTAAGAAAGCCAATTGAAATACCGTTTAAAATGCCAAAGAGAATGACGGTTTTCATGTCGATTGGCTTGTTCTCGAAGAAGTTTAAGCGCAACGCCACATGAAGAGAGCAGTATGTTACCATCAGATGCCAACTAGTCAGTGTTGTGGCTGCAAAAAATTGGAAAAGAATAATCAATTGAGTACATGATATTATTGGGAACACTTAATTCGATTTTGGTCTTTTTTATTTGTGGAGTCATGTTCAATTAGGCATAATATGACAAAAAATTAATATAATATAAATATTATACTTCACAAATCGATGAGTTTTTACTTGATCCCTTTTCCAACGGTAGAATTTTACCATTTTTCTCCACAAAAAAATGACAAACAAAGTTTTTGCATATTGTCATATTGACACAGATTAATTAGTATTAATTTTCAATTTTCATGTGTTCAATTTTTTTTTTTGTCTCAAGTTTCTGTTCAATACAAGAACCAACATATTTTTCTAGCCCAAATGCACTGAATCCGATCTTTATCAATATTGATGTAAAAAATTGTTATGCACTAAATTATAAACAAGAATAGAAAAAAATTGCATACCAAATGGAAAACCAAGATTGCTCATCAACGCCTTGTTACAGATGACAATTGATACAGACGACGCCACAGAAAGGAACAATGCGCCGATAACACCCAACTGAGCTCCCGGAATCTCTCCCATCTTTCGCAAGAAGTGGAAGTAAGAATCAGATAAAATATTGAATATAATGTGAAATTTTCATTCAGGTTTTCTATCTAGAGAAATCAGTCACTATTAGTAAGCTGTTTAATGTTCATCTATTTCCTTCTAGCAAGTTATCTATATTGATTTAAACGTGTGCCTTACAAAACCAATCCTTTTCAATAAAAAAGGATATAGAAAGTAGAAACTCATGATGGCTTGTCAATCCACAAAATCAATAAAAGATTTTACTGGAAATGCTATTAAACAAGTCTTTTAACTTACTTTCATTGTGTAATACGTATATATTAGCTAACTTGAACTTGCAACTGGCCGTGAGCTCTAAAGAACACACAGAAAGAGACCTTTAAAATTGAATGGTATTTTTTAAAACTTCGCTAGCAGTCCCACAGGATCACCTCCAGTTGGGGTGGTGGTGGATGAATGTCGGGAATATAGAAAGAGCTTAAAAGGGATGAAAGGATGGTAGTGGTGAAGGAGGAGGAGGAGGAGGGGCCTTCTGAAGTTAAATAGAGAGCGAGGGAGGCCGTCACTTGTATGAGAATGGGAAATATGGGCTCTTTTATCAGCTATACTAACCAAATGGTTGGTGCAAACGCCGCTAGTTTTGGCTTCGGTTGGTTCTTTCTTGTGTTTAATCACTTTCTCAAAGTAGTTAACTGTCATAATAAGCAAGGTCAAGCACCTGTTACGCTGGGATTTGATTTTGAACAGACCAATATGGTCGACAAGATTTTAATTTTCTTTTTTCGTATAATAAGACTCGGTGTTACTAAATCTGCATATGAAATATGCGGAGATTGTTTCTCATTTTGTGAAAAATTATTCGACAAATTTGTTTTCTTGATTTTAAGTATATAAAAATTCTGTTATAATTTTCCATTATTGTCCAAGATTAATGTTCTTAACTAACGTTTATAATCTAACTTATTAGGAGATGTTATATTTGATTCTTAGGATACAAGAAATGGAAGGTGGAATGAATATTTCTATATATTTCAAAGTGAGAAATCTGCCAATGAAAGCAAAATGTTGACAACCCACAAAATCAATTCGTTTGGTGAGAAAGAACAACTTAAAACTCACTCCACATAATTTACTCAAGAAAATGATATCAAGCCACGTTCTCATCAAACACTAATTATCAATTTTAAACTTCAAAGTGATAGCAAATTGAAGATTTAGGCAAATGGCACTAAAGAGGGTTGATGATACTTATTAGTTATTAATTTATTATTGCAAAAATTATCGAACAACATGACACCTAAAACTCAAATTCAATTTTTTTTTTCTTTTGAAAAAAAAAAAATCAACATTCAAAATCGAAGTTAGCGTTTTTAAATTATACCTTAGTTCAAAATTTTACAACCTTTTATCTAACAAGTGGATCGCTTTCTAGGAGTCGAGATTTGTTGTATTATTAGCTCTAGAATTGATACGATTGATTAAGATAATTTAGCCCTTGTTTGAGTCTCATTTTATCAAAAAATCATTTTTTAAAAAAAATTCATTTTCAACCACACAATTTCTAATAAAATAATATTACACACAAATTTAAAATTTTTCTTCATTTTTAATCATACATTTTTCAAAAATCATTATTCAAGAATGCATTTTCTCTCTCAAAATGAAGCTCAAACAAGACATTAATTAACCCAAATAAACTGAAAGCCTTAGAGCATTGTTCAACCTTTGTAGAATAAATTAAGAAAAATTTAGCCCAAACCCTACATATAATATGCGATTCATTAATTTGATCATTTGTAACCATAAAATAACAAGTCACAATGAACTCATTACATGTCTGAGACATCCACAATGAAAATAGACGTGATCGCATACAATTACAAATAACACAAACTTGGTGACAGAAAATTATGGTTAACACATAAAATGTCACAAATAGTCATAATTAATGAAAAAATGGTCACGCTAAAGTCATTGTTCATGAAACCCTAATTTCAAGTAGGGCTTTGCAATTTCATAAATTACACTAAAGGCCCCTACCCCAAGCCATCACCAAACCCTAATTTCTCTCCATTTTTCTCCACATTGCCCGGGGTAAACCTAATTTCTCCCACAACAATAGGTCACAATTCACAATAATCGTATTACACATCACAAACATTCGAAAGTAGACCTGATCACAAATAGTCACAAATAACACAAATTTGATTATAGAGAGTCATTAGTTAATACATAAAAGAGAGGCCTACAATTTCATAAATTGGTTACACTAAAGTCATTGTTCACAAAATCCTAATTTCAAGGAGAAGCCTACAATTTCATAAATTGCACTAGAGGCCCCACCTCCAAGTCATCACCAAATTCTAATTCCCCCATTTTCCCTGCGATGGCGGAAGGTGGTCATAGGCCTGCAGAGCCGCTGTGCACGACGCTACTTTGCATGACGGTGTTTCTTCGCGAAGTGCCACTGAGGAGTCGACGTGGCTACCAACGATAAAGGTGGTTGTCAGTGAGATGGAGAGGCAATTGTGAGATTTGACGGTCATGAAGATGAACAAAATGGTAAAGATTATTTTCATTTCACTAATACATATAATGTATTTTATAGTCATTGTTATTATAATTCAACACCTGATTTGTGGAACTTTTTTTACAAGTTTGTTAAATTTAAATTTATGTTCTTATAGTATTGTATTTTTGTATTTTTCTCATAAATTAAACAATACACTCTCGTTTGGATTTTCCCTTCACTATAAATGGTCCCACTTAGAATATAGTAGTATAATAAATGGGAAGATGAGTGAGGTTCCTAGCCCATGCCCGTTAGGGATGTCATTTTGGTATTTGTTTGATGGGATTAGATGAAAACTACCCTATTTTTCTCCAAAAAGCTCAAAAATATACCATCTACAATATTTTTAAAAAATACATCTTTTTTTTTTTAATTCAAAATCAATATTTTATATTACCCCATTTCATAATTTTTTTAAAAAAATATATCTCATTTTTAAAATCAAAAATTAACATTTTTCTATGAATTACAAGTTAAGATAACATCTGACTTGCTACATTATTTATAGAGTATTGTTACAATATTTCATTTTTAAAAAATATATATATATATATTTTTCAGAGTAATATATATGTTATCATAGATTTTGGGGTAACCAATCGACCATCAATATTAACATAATACTTGTGTGACTTGTAAAGTAACACACATATTGATATTACTACCAAATACCACCATAGCTCGATCCTAGCCCAAAATAACCTTAACACCGAGAATCGGCATCTTCCATCACCATCGTCGTGGTATAATTAAAACCTCTTTGGATATCCCAAATGACTGGGCCGGTCTTTGTACCCCAAGCTACCATTGCTCAAAGTTGCGTAACTCACATGCTTCAAGTGGGTTGGAATGTTGGTACTGCTGATGGGCATTTAGAAATGGATTTAATCATCCAATTTTTATCATTTAATTTCCAAAGGAAAAAAACAAACATATACCCAATGCAAAAATAGCATTTCCTACTATACTATTGAATGATATATTTTTAAATATTACTATATAATTAAAGAAAAAACACAAAAAATACTGACTTTGAATTCATCCATTTCAAAATTTGTAACTGACTTACATCACTCAATTACAATTGCATAGTATATGCAAATTCAAATTAATTTTTTTTATTCAAATCCAAATTCATTTTTTTATTTATATCACCTTTCCGCATTACTGTTCCATATAAATAAATGGTGAAAATAATATGCAAATAAAGGAAATTCAAAAATTCAAAAGTAGAGAAGGCACAGACTACAGAGGACACACGATTCATCTTCTGATATAGTAGTCGAGCAATCGTATGGCACCTCAATTTTTTATCCATTCTCTAGTGTAGAAGTTCAAATCACTAGTGTATTATGGAGAGGGCATCACCGGGGAGGGCACATGTTTTCCATCATATCGCTATTTAAAACACATTCTTTCCTCAATGATATCCATCAAACACACCCTCATTGGCATTTTGTCCATGTTTTTTAGGGCAAATTCACTACAAAATGCTTCAAAGATGGAGGAATTCTTGTGATTGATGGTTAGTATACAATAATATTGCCTCCTCTAGCCAAGAAACAAACTTGAAGGACTTTGCGACGTTGAACAACTAGACAGATTTGGACAAGGATGCGTTCAAGATTATTGATGATTTTTTGGATAAATTATTATTGATTTGTAATGTAATTTCCAACCTATTCTCCTTGACAGCAGTGTCTATAACTTCTTACTATTGTAGTGTCATTGGCATTCAATTGATCTATTGCATCCATTTGGAAGTTAACCACACACTTTTTAAGTGTGGATAAACAGAAAATTATAAACTATGATCAAAATATCCACTTGGTGCACAAAAATTGAATTATTTAGTATAAAATGAGATCCAATTGTATCAGCACGACAAACAATTGAGAGCTGCATCAGAGAAAAACTTGCAGGTGCTGTAAGGCTTTCCTTATGTATCTTGATGGATCCTGATGTAGAAGGAAACACGGCCCTCAATCGGTAGTGTATCACTGTGGATTGGAATTTTGATGCTGAATGAAGATTGTTGTGGATATTGAATTGCTCGAATATGGGGATGCAAAAGGAGCTGAATATTTTGTGCTCATATCGGGGATAGGTGTGTGGAGTAATTTTCCCGTTCCCAAATGATGTACCAAATCCAATAGAAACTGGTTTAATTTTTCACTAGATATCTTAATTCCCCTTCATTTCACAGGGAACCACAGTCAGATAAAATCTGTTACAGTTTGAAACTCCACATTCATTTGTTTGTTACAATTGAGATTTAAGACCACCCCCACAAGATTATGTATAAATTAAAATGCTCCAATGGAAAAAAAAAAAAAAAAAAAAAAAGAAAAAAAAATCTGTAACTGTAATAAAAGAATGGTAGCAAGTTCAATCAGAAACTTGCACAATGTGAAGGTAGACCTGTTTCGTGATTGACCGCCACTACTTCTGTTGGATTGCATTCAAGCACATCCTGCCTCAGCTTTGCACCGGCGGCCTTCAATCCTTTCAAAGAAACAGCTTGATTGAAGAGGTTAAGCGATGGCAATTTTGAAGCTGGAGGAAATTTTCCATTAGGCAATAAGGTTTTGAAGTCTTGTTTCAACAAGGGCACCTCGAAATCTGTCTTGTCATGCTTCACAACGTTGTCTTTTGCACTGATGTGAGCCCCGGGTTCCATATGATTGGTTGAAAAACTTTGTTGATTTGGAAAGTTAGGATAGAGGCTAACATAGCCTCTGAGGTACATCATATCTATCAGAAACTTTTTCCAAGAAGCTTGCCAACCATTCGTTCTTGATCTCGGGATTTGGACAGGGTTCTGCTTTGCATCTTTGGTGAATCTCATGTTCATGTATACGTAGAATTCTCTCCATTGCTTGGGGAAGAATACTGCACCCCAACTGCAAGGTAACTGATGAAGATAAGGCGTGTTTGGATGAATGTGCTTGAAGAACTCCGTCGCATTCCATTTAGGCCTTTCTTTCACGACTTCTACCAAACGAGGGGTGTATAGGGAGATCGATGAGAGTTCAGGCACAGAAATCTGAGGATCATAGTGGTATGCCAAAAGAGCATATTTGATCCAGAGGTAGTAGTAAGGAGATACCTCGATGTCATCTTCGAGCAAGAGCCCAAAGTCATCATCTGACGTGGGGTACCAGCTTTCACTGACAGCTCGAATGAGTCCTCCTTGTATGATTCTTCGACGAAGAATTTTAGGCCCATGAGGCCAATCGAAGGAATTCACAAGCTTTAAAGTCGCCTCATCGACTTTGCTATCCATGTTGAAGGAGATAGGAATCTCATCTCCAACATAGTATGCATTTTTTAGAGAGTTCAATAGCCTTGTAAGAGAATGAGCACGGTTTTGAGTGATTATATTTACAGAAATTCGCATCCTGTTCCAATCTGCATATTTCAAATGGATGCATAGGTCATAAACATGGATATATAGAACTAAAAGTATAGAGGAACAAAATGAGATTTTAATGGCAAAATTTCCGTACTTGGCAACGCTGTGGACCTTATATCAGCCATCCAGAGAACTTTAGATACAGATGGTTTTGGTAAAAGAACCAATTTTGAGCCATTTACATTGGATTCCGATGCCATCTTCAAAGCTTTTTTAACATTTGAATCTATATCAGCTACAGTTATCACCACGCTCGGGTTGTGAATTTTGATCAGTCCTTTCATGCTAGCATACACTGCTTGTAAAACAGGCACCTCTGACTTTGAATGCCCTGATAAGGCACCAATTCCCAAATCAAAAATCTTGAATCTTCTTTCATTACATACTGCTTTAGGCCAACTCAAAGTTGCAGCAGCATCTTCACAAGGGCAGAAATTGCCTCCCGAGACGACAATGTAAGCCTTTTTGCCAAAAGTGGACCTGAACTTTTCGAGAAGTGGGGCGAGTGCTTTAACTTCTTCAATGGAGTGAGCATAGAAGAGTGCATCAATCTTCTGAGGATACATAGCTGCCCACTGTGTAACATAACCGGTCGAAAGGGCTTTCCACCATTGGTCATCTCTAACTTGAACAATTCCTTTGAAAATCACTGTGGTTTCAGATACATATGCAAGCCTGTGCTCACTATCACCCCATGTTTCTTTATCCTTTGGATCAACAGGCAACACGAATGAACCGGCATCTCTGTACTTCTGAAGCTGATAACTGAATTTCGAATTTTTTAAAAACCATTACAAAAAAAGGGTAAAAGCATATATTAGGTTGGTAACTGTCATATTTGGTGAAGATATGGTCAAGTTAGATTATAAAATTCATCATTAAATTTCATGGATAATACTTCAAACTTGGCATCTAAATCTTGCATATAAAATTTATATACCTCAAGTGCAGGTCTTCTCCGGTCATGAAAGTGAATGGCGTCTCTGTGAAAAGTGTTTTGACAAGCTCTGCAGACAAAAACCAAGAGCTAGAAAGAAAGTCGACCTGAACAACCCGGTCAATTGTGATGTCATAAGCAGGATCAGGCAAATAAAGACCTGCCTCCTTTGATCGAAACTTTCTATAGCTCGGGAAAGTAAAGTCCTTCTGTCGAAAAGGCAAAATCCTCCCTATACTGCCCAGAACAGAGTTCTTGTACTTCTCTGTCCCGGCTACATGCGATAAAATTTGTAACATTTTCGTGCCAGGTATCATGTCATCATCGAGGATATACACAAGGTCGGCTTCTGTCTGTAATGCCATTTGGAATCTCCCATAGTACTTAAAATCATAACTCGAACTAATGAAACTGATTTTTGAGTTATTGTAGCTATCTACAATTCGTTTCAAGGATTGCTCGCTTGGACTCCCGAATGAAAGTACCCAAACATGATGAAACGGAAGGGTCTGGTGAAGCAAAGAATCTAGTTGAGCGCATAACGTTTTGCGCTTAAAATGGTTTAAAATAACGGTAATTTTTGGGATATTCTGTCCACGCAAATCCCACTTAGACTTCATTGCCATTAGCTCAGCTAGCGTCTCAGTCCCAACAGTCTTGCTTTGGAAATCTAACACTTCTTGGTAAAGATCCCTCTTCAATTTGATCATCACTGCATCATTCGACTTCTTTTGCACAAAATCAATCTTTTCGTGCTCACAAACTTGAGATGGACTAATTGGTTGGACTTCAGCTCTAATAAGGGAATTGGCTTCTTGGTAATGACTCACAATATGGGGTGTGATCATATAATGTTTCCATTGATGTGCAATGCGCGTCGCCCATGAAAAGTCAGGTTTTGTTCCCAAGTCTATCGAAGGACTCATGAAATACAACAGCATTGTAGCATAAACTGCAAAGGAAAACTGTAAGCAAGTTAAAACCGTTACAAGTCGTGTTGATCCATTCTTTTGTGCCCTCAATTTCGCCTTTCCCCCAACATAATCACTCAGCATTCCTTCCAAATAGTCTCCACTTCTCATGTTGCTACTCCGGAATAAGGCCATCAGACCAATTGACCTACCTGCAAAATGTTACATTAGCTCAAAAAAAATAAAATAAAATAAAAAAAAAACGAAATCAAATTCAAGAAATGCATATTCTACACATATACTTACCAATGCCTGCACAACCTGTTTATACACTTGGACGTTTGTACAAAGTTATGAAGACTAGAACTCAAATTTTTATGCAGTATATTTGTGTAACCTCTCAAAAATTTTAAGCCAAATTTCAAATATAGATTTTAGTGATGAATGGGAAGAAGAAGCTAAATTCTGATGCAGTTGAAAGAGCAATGGATCGTATGCCAAAACCTTAGTATATATAGACATTAGCCACAAAAAGAAATGTATATGTCCAAAGTAATAAATTGTTGAAGAATCCCATGAGAAATGCATCCAAGTTCACATGGGGTTACTCCCACCCAACCTCACACCTCACTATGGTAATAAACAAATCAGCAGCAGAAACGAGTTACCTACACTTGTTCACACACAAAATCCTCATTTGTAAGTAATTAAAAAGCGTTTTGTCGCTGATAAAAGGGATACCCCTGCGTTTTTGGCCTACATTTCTTGAACACTAAATTATCTATGGTGCATTTATTACATTCATAGCACGTTTGGTAAGCATGATCGAGGCTATTTGAACATAATTAGCGGAGAAAAAGAAAATAAAAACTAGTTTATTATTAAATAGTATTAAAGAAGTTGTTATAAATTCAAAAACAATTCATTCATTTGTTAAAAATATTAAAATTCATTTTAACTGAAATGTAAAGCTATAAAATATAGCAAAAACAAAAAGGAAAAGTCTTTCTAGGAAAATATCATAGTCAGATGTTTTCCTTACAAGAAACTCAAAGCCCAGAAACCCATTTCTTAAAAATTAAAAAAATACTGAAAGTCAAATTGCAATATGCATTACTACTTAGTTTTGTAGAATCCCAGTAACTTAATATGCAAAGAATAAATTAAAATTAATGATACAGAAAACCAGGCTTAATATATATCCTTTTCTTAGGCTTGAAACTAGAAAAGATATATTAATAAATACCATACTATGAATTATGCATCAAAATCTTCAGAAGTGTCAGGACCGACGTGTGGGATCTTTTCTTCTTCAGCAAATAAAGCTAAAACCTCAACCTTAGAAGTTAGAACATGCAGCTACTGCGTGGAGTTGTAGAGAAGGAATTTATTAGATTAAACGTTGAGTCTGCAGAAATTTATGGAGGAAAAAATAGATTGGCAGCTGGGTTTGACTTTTGGCCTGTAAATATAGGCGTTGAAGAATGTATATAACAATTGCAGCAAGCTTTATAAATGGCTTTTTGCCAAACTTCGGCAAGTTGAATACAAGAAATCCCCCTTGGACTGAATTTTCTTGCATGAATGAGAATTCAAATTTGTATGGCTTATTTTTGAAGGAATTAAAATGGAAAACACTGGAATTTATAATTTTTCTTATCTTTTTTTTTAAAAAAAATTGGTAGGATAGCACTGGGAGTTGCAGTCTTCAGAAGAGACTATAAGAAAAGAATTAGGTAATTGAAAATAATTTAAAAAATGAAACGAAGTACAATATTATAATTTATGTTAAATGTCTTATATATAATTATTTGACAAGATAAAAACAATCAACTGCTACATAGTTTAGGTTGAAAAATGTTTGTTTGAAAGATAAAATTGTACTGAACAAAATTTCGGCAGTTCATTAGAGATTAATCCATGGTCAGCCCCATTTTATAAAAATTCATTTTTCAAACTTATTTTTAATCACATATTTTCCCTATAAAATAATTTATCAGTAAATCCAAGTTTTTTTTTTCTACATTTTACCTGTCTATGGGTGCATGATCAATTTCAACTTCTTAAACATTATTATAGAACGTACGAGGTTGTCTCTTACTAAAACAACTCATGCCGAAAAGAAAATATTTATTGTTGACCTCAAAAAATGAACTCAACAGATGTCAGGCCCACTCGTGCATACGTAAGCTTAATCCAACATGTTAATGTCGATCGACAGTCCAGATCGCTCCAAAGTTTTAACGTGGGAGGAGCTCAACGGCACGAAACGTTTCCATTCGGGTTTCGGCAAGATTTAGGAATACTATTGTATAATGATCAATCGATGAAAATAAGAATTGTAGTTGTAATATCGTAATAAAGATGCAAGAATGAGAGAATAATATTGCTCCAAATATTTAGAATTGCATTAGCCTTTACATATTACATGGATGTGGTATATATTTATAGTAATACAAATGAAATAATGACATTTGGATCAAATTACACGTTGTCTCATCTCCTTGGCTGACCCGTCAATTCACAGCCATCACATTGACTTTCCTATCTACTCAAAGCATTTAATGTACTTACATTGACAAAACAGGACACAATTATATTTTTTACAAATATCACATCAATTATTCGAATAAGATCTTCATCAAGAGTTCAATCTTTGTACATTGACCGTCACTAGTTGAGGAGCCTCGAAGTTACTTGGGCCTCGGATCTAGAAGGTGCCTGGGATGTACATCTGAGCCTCAAAACAAGGGTCTTGGATGTACATGGGCCTCGGATAAGGCCTTTGGACAACACTGGTACTCAGATACAGTGCCACATGGCACTCCTATTTACGAGTCATAATAATATAAGTTCATGTGTGGTTATTTATGTCATTCGTGGACTTTAGTAATAAAGTTAGAAAATCTTGAAATTTATGGTGTGACATTTATAGATAATATTGTTCAATATTAAAGTAGACAAAGATCGTGATGTTAAGAGCCTGTTTGGTAACAATTAAAATTGAAAATATGATCGTTATTGGATCTCACTCGTCTAATAAAAGTCTACAATGACGGCTAGTTTTTCAATTTTAATCCAATTTTAATATCTACCAAACATGCTCTAAATAGTCTTTTAAATGAGTCCGACTTCCATATAAGGGAAGGTGTTGAAAATAGTATTTTAAATAAATAGTTTCCTTTTTAAAAGCTTCATTTTTAGACGAAATGGTTGAACACCCACAACACACACTCCTCCCTACTAACAAAAAATAAGAAAAGTAAAAAAGATAATTAACTAGACAAAATTTGGTTTTATGATAACACTACTCCACATTAATTCTTTATATTCAAGCTATCGTATTGACAATTTCTTAAAGATTAGAAGAACCAAAGTACATATTAAATGATATATGCTTCGTTACTTGGAGAACGATCAAAAAGGCTGAATGTACAACATTTTTGTACATTATTTTTGACAGCTCTCTCACATGGGTATGTGGCCCACAATCACGGGCTCCACCTCATGTGATAGGGCTGTTAAAAATAAGGATAAATCTATATGTACATAATCATTGTACATAATGGATTACATAAGCTCATGTGGAAGAAATCTGACCGTGAATGTGAAGTGTGGAAAAGTCAAAAGTTGTAGACTGCCGATTGATGTGCGCCACATGTCCATTATGTAATGTATTATGTAAGTGATTATGTACTTGTAGCATGATCCTAAAAATAATATACAAAAAGATTGCAAGTGTAGCATTTCTCGAGAACGATACACCTTTGAGTTCATCATGACATAATTTATGGCTTCTGCCTGAATAAAGAGGAAGTCAACAGCATGAAGCAAATATCTAAAAACGAAGGAAAAAAAATAAGTAAAGAAGAAATGAAACTCTCTTAATTGTCCTACCCAACATTAAAAATTCAATTGGTGCATGCGTAGCCTGAGTAGTTGAGAGTTCAGTAAAGAAGACCATTACGAAAATATATATTTTCTTTTAACTATTAAAAAACTCTTGGTGCTTTTCAACTATCATATAAAAATTCTAAAATTTAGAGAGCAAACAATTTCATCATTGAAATAATATGCTATTTCATCATTATATAGAAAGATACAATAATTAAGTCTATGGATGTGCAGTGTTTTTCAAGAAGGTATACTATTTGCGTCTTCTCATTTCTATGTTTATATGTAGACTTGTATAGAAATTAGTTGCGTAGATACTATTTTTGACTAGCGTGAAATAAGAAATTTAATCGAAAACTTTAAAAACACAAATTTGGAATCCATAAGAGAATGAAAAAAAAAAAATAAAAAAAAATCAAGAAGTTTTATTAATTCTGAGATGCCAAAAAAAAAAAAAAAAATTAACCCTTTATTTAAAGGGGTTTAAATGAAAGACGGAAACCTAGCTTAAAAGAACTAAAATTGTAAAGAATTTGAAATAAATATATGACAAAAATAGCACTAAAAATTTGAAAAGCAATTTTCGAGTCCTAAACGAATTCGGAAGACTAAAGTTCAATTCGGCTCGTCGTTCCCTTTCTGAAAATGTATTATGAACCCAAATTTGAGCTGGAAGTCAAAATTGCAATTTACTGTTTCTCTCTTTTCGGTCCAACAATTCCGCAATCCACTTGATTGTCTATTTTACATCAATTTTTGTGTTCATTTATAACTGAAAATTATTTTACTATTTGGATGAACTTCCACAATGCAAAATGCAGATAATTTATTTTGAAAATTGGGATCCCAATATGCAATTTGTTTGGAACCATTTTGTGCACCAAAATAAATATTGAATAGAAAAGATTAAGCTTAGATTAGAAATTGGCAACTGGCAAGTATCGCGGCTCTTTAATATTAAATTATTTATTGAACTTCTAAAACCATCTAAATAATTTTAATAACCATGATCTATGAGGAAAAAATAAAAAATCCCCCAACCCACATTGCTTTTGAAAATGCCAAATTGATAAACATCCAAATATTGTTACAAACTAATAATTAAGAAATTTGCTTCGCCTAAAAGGACATGTTATGGTCAATCAACTAGTCTATTTTCAAATCTGCTCCCAAAAATCATAATGAAGGTCACTGAACTTTCATCATAATTGCAGCTAGGTCCCTAAACTTTAGTGTAAGTGAACTAAGCCCACTTTAGTGTAATTTTCATTATTAACAATTCTTAGATTTTCAAACATATTCTTTTATCTATACTTCTTAATTCTGTTACTCTGGTGATAGTCCTTCCAAAAAGTCCATTAGGAAGACGTAGAAAAACTTATTTGTCGATTATATGTTTAAATAAGCACAAAATAACAAATTCAAAAGTGCAACAAAATATTTAACCTCATTTCAAAGCATGAGAACACATTCAGTACATATATTGAATAACTCTACATGGCACCGTGAATGAGTTTTCAAACCTTTTTTTTTTTTTTTTTTGTTTAATCTCTGTTAATACAATGTTTAAACCATATACACAGGATGACAAGTCTATAAATTTCTTCTCTAACTTTATTGATAAATGCATTTTATGTACTTATTCGGGCTTCTATTCTTATTAATTTATTATTATTATTGAGCATATATCTACTTATTTTAGGTTATTTTATGATTGATTTAGGCAAAACTTGGATAAGTTTGGATGAAATTGGATTGAAGTGGTACAAAGTTAAGGAATTGGGGATCAAAATAATCAAGTCTTAAAGTTGAGGACCTGCCATGCAAATAAAGATGAACAAGAACTTAACGTGGAGGACCAACTTAGCTATTAAAAAATTCAGCTCTTGTGGGATCCCTAATTACACACAAATTCCACATTGAAGATGTTTTAGGACTCCTTTTTAAAAGTTATTATGTTTTCTATATATTTTTCATTGTTCTTTTTATGGGATACATAATTTTAGAAAGAGAAAAACACATAGTCAACAAGATCAAATAGCAAAAAGTCAGGATTCGAAGACTTTTGAAACTGAAGAAGATGCTTGTTGTAAGATCCAACTCTTTCGATGATCAAGATTTCGAAACCCGGTTATAAACTCTATATTCTTGTATTGTTTTTCTTTCATTAAGATGAGTCACTAGATCATTAATATAATATATGTATGACCCTTTAATTTAATTTTCAAAATTCTAATTCTTTAATTTCATGTGTTGATTTTATTTATAAATCTAAATGCTTTGAATTGTTTGGCTAATAATTCAAGGATTTTGTGAATCTATTACAAGTCGAGGTGTGAGTTTTAGATTTAGATCACATAGTAAAATTTGGGAACTAGTATAAAAGCGTAGCAGTACACTTTCTAATTAATGCGATCGTTATATGGATTCTTAGATATTTAAGAAGTTTAATTAAGATGTTTCTGGATTCACATAGAGATGCGGAATCGACTTAATTAAAAAGAATCAATTTGAAATCGAAAGATGTAAATTGAATACTTTAGAAGAATTTGACCAAATACTACAATAGTTATGAATCTTGATTAGCAAATTAAAGGGTATCCATAGATGAAATTGTAAGTCATAGCATCCACATTCATACTTTTTAGACCCCAATTCGATAGATTGTGCACGTTTGATTTATTTTGTTTAATTAGAATAATTTAGATAAATAATCACAAACCATATTATTCATTTTTCGTCGAAAGTAGTGCTATTCATTATTATTGGTGCTAAGCACCGGTTTAGATGTCAACATATTATATATTCAATTAAATTAATTTCATAACAGAACATTTAATTAGACTTATCATTTAATGACGTACATATTATATAGACTGACACTCTATCACCGTTAATTCTAAATAGTATTATTCTTTTCATCAAATAGGAGTTAGAAATAGTAAATTAAATATTAAATTATAATCCTCGTGGAAAAGATATTTGGATTCTTAGATCTACTATATTACTTTTTACAATTCGCATAATTGCCAAATATAAAATCGACAATATTTATATTTGGTAAAGCTGATGTCCCCGACCCCCACCCCAACACACACAAATACACTTGAGAACTTTTAAATGTTTCTGTTCAAACCAATAATTTTTAAAATCTTAATTTTGTCAAATCGAAATCTAACCAGCAATATTAGGGCTGTTCGTGGGTCGGTTCGGTTCGATTCGGTTGTACTCGGTTTCAAAATTTTCAGGTATTTAATAAATGGACCCGTCGTGTCCAAATATAATTATGGAACCGTTCGGGTTCGGTTCCTTTCGATTTCATACCATAATTAAATTTTTTAACATTTACAGCAACACTACATAAATATAACTAACGACATTTCATTCGTAACTTTTACAAATTAACGTAGCTCAATTCAAAAATATATAAATAACTAACCGTCGAATAACATTAATTCAATGCATATAAATACCAAAAAGTAGATATTAATATTAAAATATCGGTGATCCATATTAAAAAATTGAGGCCCAAAGCTTAAAATTATAAAATGATCTGATTTATTTATTTAATTTTTTAATTTATTTAGAAAAAAATAATTTAATTAATTTAATAAAAAAATTATTTAGTTTCGGTTCTTGATCTAGACCCGAGATCCGACCCATACCCATTGGTTTTCGATTCGAGTACCCATTCGAATATTTAACTTACGAAGAACCGCTCAGTTCGATTCGATCTGATTTGGTTCGGGACTTTTGGACACCCCTAAACAACATTCACATGACATGCAGTACATGCAAATTGGATCTCATTTGCGTGTGAAGACAGTAATTATGATTAGGGAATGATGAAGCCTTTATTAAAACCTAATTCAATAATTATAATCGAGAATTCTCTTCATGGTCAAAACTCTTGAGCACTTTAAAAAAGTCAACCTATTTTTTATTATTCCAAATGAGCAGAAGCACTTTATCACCCAACCCACCTCATGCCTCGGCGGCAAATCCGAATCCAGGCGGCGGGCTTAATTATGACAAGCAATCCGAATTTGGCTCAAAGATTCTAGTTCTACAGATTGCATGGTGGCCACACAAGTACAATAGGAAATTTTGCCAATTGTTTCGCCTAATTTCGAGCGAGGAAAGTTTTATGCATGTGTCACTAATGCAATCATGTAACATGAACATCAAGGTTGACGTAAAACTTGACAGAATGTGACATGACACTATATCTTTGAATAATTTGAAACACGGTCTTCTACGGTCATATGCAATTATTTCGATAATCAGTAGCTAGTTCTAATAAAGTTCTTTTATTTGCAAATAGCTAAGGGAAGATGACAGAATTTTTTTTATAAGAAAACTAGGGTAGAATAATATTGATAGTCTCATATATAAAAATTGAAAACTCAATTAAGGGGCATATATGCAATTTTATTTTATTTTCAAAAAACTATCCTGAAGAATAAACTCTCAAGAATGGGTGAAGCGTTTTATAAAAAAGAAAAGAAAAATTATTACTAAATATCACAAAAAATATGATCCCCATAAACGTTCAAAATCAATATTTTAATAATTGCTACCCTAAACTCCCAAGCATGTCCTTGGAGTTCTTTCATATGCAACCATTTCTTCGATTAGCCTCTGTTTGAGCCACATTTTCATTTTCATTATTCTACTCATTTTCAACCACACATTTTCTAATAAAATAATATTTTTCATCACATCAATAACTTTTCCTTCTTTTTCAACCACATATTCACCATCACATCACAAAAAAAAAATACATTCTCTCTTAAAAAATGTGTCTCAAAACACCTATATTTTGGAAAAATGTATTCTGAAATAGTAGATTGATTGAGAATGTGTAGTTGAAAAGGAAGGAAAATTATTAATGTGATGAAAAATATTATTTTATTGAAGAATGTGTTGTTGAAAATGATTAGAAGAATGAAAGTTAAAATTAAAATTTTAATGTGTCCCTAACAAGAGATTAATCTTGTTTTGTTTTCCTAACACAGTCAACAAATCTGGTCTTTAGTGGGGGTAATGCCCATGGTTTGGATCCTCCATTATGTAAAGAATAAACGAATCCTATTGTATTACTATGACTTTTGAGGTCTTATTACGAATTATTTGGCTATCAACGAGAAATTTGCATAGGCAAATCTGATAGAAGTACTTGGAATATTATTTTTGAGGGATGCATGAAGTCAAACTTTGCCTGATTTAATTTTATGTGCGAATTCATTGACCTCAAAGTTGTGGTCTTTTCCTAAATATCATTAATTCTCTTATGCCTAACAAATCTGAAAGTTCGAATTAATTTGCAAATTTCTATTTGTATCGATGTTCGTTAAACGTATCGGGATTTTATTCTCTTAACTTTGTACTTTGCACATTAACTTTGTATCGGGAAAAAATTTGCTCTGTAAATTCAAGTAGAAGATCAAGATAATAACAACTTTCTCTCTCATTCTATAGTTTTCAGCTCTGTACTTTGTTGAAGCTCTTTAGTCCAATTATTTTGTCAACTTCTTTTATTACGTTATTAATTTTTTTTGATTATTTATGAGCTGTGTAAATTTAGTAGGATATTTGTTTCTTTTTCTCAGTGTTCTAAAAAATGTAAAGCGTGTATGTCAAACTTCAAGTTTTACGAGCCTATGCGAAGCTTAGGCGTAAATTTTTTTTTTTTTTTTTAATTTTTAATCATTGTAAAAAAAATTCAATAATTCAAATAATACATACAAAACATCTAAAATTATAAAATATTGTATTTATTTAATAATTCATACGTAAAGATAAGTTTCAAAATCATAATTGCATAACGTATAAGTTGTAACTTAAATCTTATCTAATCTAACTCTTTATCGAACTCTAATTCAATATCTTCTTTTTCATCTAATTCGTCCTTCGTATCATCCGATACAAAATCATCATTTCGGGCATCCTTATTTCATTTTCATCATTTCTTGACTCGTCTGGAATAGTAAAATTTATAGTACAATATATTTGTTATCCAAATTTCAAGAGAGTTTCTGGCATGTTGGGTAGGATAGTAGTCTACATGTAACTATTCCATCTTGTTGAGAATTCTTACAAAGTTCAAGCTTGGATTTTTATTTCCCCTTTACCTTAAAAGAGAGGATCCTGATTTTACTGTTCATCTCGTGACCTACATTTCACACTTGTACCTGTTCGTTGAAATTAATATTATATTTACAATTTATGCAAATTGTTATTTCGTCGACTTTCCTGACTGTACTTTTTAGCTCATGCCCAGCTTTTACATGTGAACCAGTTAATTGAGTATATTTTGTATTGTAAATTAGTAGAATATTTTTGAAATTTTTGAAATTGATTATATTATCTAATGTTTTTGATTTTATTGTACTTTTCAGCTTCTGCCTAGCTTTCACACATGATATCAGTTATTTGAATTAATTGAATATCTTATGTGATTGTAAATTAGTAGAATATTTTTCAACTATTTCTTGTTCGCATATATTTTGAATTCCAATTGTGTACATTTTTCCTATTTTATGTTTCGTTTATAGTGACAAATATATATATGTTTCGTTTATAGTGACAAATATATATATATATATATATATATATATATATATAAAGATGACCCAGGGGATGAGGGCTTCAAGGGATGAGAGTGAATTGTATAAATATTGCAAAAGAAAATGAAGAAGATAAAGATTATATTGAAGCTTGAAGAGAAAATTACAATGAACTTGCAGAGAGAAAATCCAACACTTGTGCTAAATTAGCTCTGTCTTACATTGAGCGAGAAGTAGTAATTATATAGATTGAAAAAGGTAAAAAGAATCTTGAATTTCTTTGATTGAACAGTAGATGTCGACTACTTTTCCAAAAGTAGGAATAGTGTTTTGTCTTCATCTTCAGCCGAAAGTTGAGATGACAAAAGTATCTTTAATAAAGCTACTTTAAGAAAAAGAACCGAATTCTTTTTCAAAAGTTTATCTTTATTTAAAGTTATTTGTCCTTTTGTCATGACAGTATCTTTGAGATGATAAATCTTGAATAATGGATCCGGTAACTTCTTAATTCGTCAAGGTAACTGGGTCCATTTAGTCATTTGAGTCTTTGAGTTTTGAGGATTTCATCTTCATCCGTAACTGCGTCAAAATTAATTCCATAGCAGTCATCTTCATTTTGAAATTGATCATCAAAATCTGCTTCTGAACTTTCTTCAGAAGAGTTATCTTGAGCAGAGGCCTTTGAAGCATTTTCTGCAAGAGAAGAGATTTTCTCTGCTAGAACGGTCATTTCTGCCGGGTTTGTACATTGAGCAAGAAGAGCAATAAGTCTGTTTTTCTCTGTAAGAAAATCAGCTTGAACTTCTTCATGTTTTTTGGAGAGTTGTGGGAACTCGTTTTTCTTTTGAAGCTGAATCCATGAATTCACAGCTTTTGGACAGCAATTCGTTTAATGGAATTTTGACCACCATTTTATTTTGAATCTTCTAACAATTCTTTTTGGAGAGAATTGATCAGTTTTCTTTTGAATAGTATCGTAATTTTGAACAATAAAGAAGTCCCAGCAGAAAATCCACGAGACTCTAAAATTGTACGTAAATTGAAAAAGAATGTTTTCTTGAGGCGTAAAAAGAGTTTTGGCCTCTTCTTTGAAATGTTTGAATCCTTGAAGAGGAAGACTGGGTAAAATATTTTCTTCAAGACCAAAGTGTTCAAACCAATTTTGAAACCATTTTGGAAAAGTATTTTGACATGCTTGGTGGAAAAGAATGAACCAAGAATGATCAACTGGTCTAAGGAAAAAGATCCTAAACCATGCATCTTGATAATCAAGAAAATTGAAATGAGAAGCAAAATCATCATCTTTTGAGAGGTTCATTTTCTTCTCTTTCCAAAAAGGTTGTCCCCAGTCTTCTAGTGACAACACTTTAACAATCGAAATTTTTGAGAAATCGATATATTGAGCATTTTGTTTATTGAAGGTATGAGTAATGACAGCAGATCCAGTTTTCAAAAGGATCTTTTCATAAAACTCACGAGATTTTTGAATTGAATGTGGAAGAAAGTAAAAAGATGGAGGAAAAATGTCAGAGATACATTGAGATAAATCTACATATTTTTCGACCCATGAAAGTTCCATTGAAAGAATAGTTTCTTGAATATTTTTTGTAGTATATTGAAATGATCTGGGATTGTTTTCTGAAAGTTTTTCTTTATCACTTTGAACGGCTTTTTTGTAGTTTGAAGGCTTCTCAGGTGTTTGAGGGTTTTGGGGTTTTTTCTCAAACACTGAGAATTTATTTGACAAGGGGGTTTTTGATGAAATTGAGGGTGTATTTGAGGTTTTAGGAAGGGTGTTTTTGTTTTTCTTCGAGGAAGAAAAGGTCGAGGAAGAAGCCATTTCTTCCAGAACTTGATTATACCAGTCTATGATGGTATATTTTTCTTTCGCTCTCTCTCTTGAGTGTCCTTACATTCACTCGGGATTTCCTTCTTTGAGTTAAGAAACTCTCTTGTGAGGAAGTCTGCAAGAACATTTTCTTTGCCTGGTATAAAAAGAATTTTGAAATCAAAACAGGACAAAATAGCCTGCCATCTGGCAAAGATTTGCTTTGAAACAAGATTTTTAACATCCTTTTGAAGAACGTCTTTTGAGGCTTTGCAATCGGTTTTTAAAATAAAAGTTTTGTTGATCAAATCGTCTTGAAATTTAGAAACACAAAGAACAATTGAGAGAATCTCCTTTTTGATAGTAGAATAGTTGATTTGAGGTCCTGTCCAGATGCCAGAATAGTATCTAACTAACTGTTCAGTTTGAGACTTTTGAGGAACTTGTTTTAGGACTCCACCGAATCCTATGTCAGACGCATCAGTCTCGACAATGAGATTAGTTGTGGGATCAATAATTGAAAGGCATGGATTACTTTTGACTGCTTTTTTGATATTTTGAATCGCGCTCGTACACTCATCCCCCCAAGGTCTTGGATTTTTGTGTAGCCTTTGAAAAAGTGGTGCACAAATAAGTCTACTATTTTTAATAAAGTCGGAGACATAATTAGTACATCCAAGAAATCTTTGAAGTGAGGTCTTATCAGTAAATTGATCTGGAAATTTATCAGTAAAATCTAAACTTCTTTGAATAGGAATGATAGTATTTTGAAAAATATTATGTCCAAGAAATCTAATTTTTGTTTGACAAAGAACAATTTTTTTAGCAGAAATGGCTAAACCATTGTTCTTAATAACATTGAAAAAGATGCCCAAATGTTTAAAATGTTGTTCTAAACTTGTAGAGTAAATTAAAACATCATCGATGTAAACAATAATGAAATTTTGATATGGATTGAAAATGTCATTCATGATTTTTTGAAATTCGGAAGGGGCATTTTTAAGACCAAAAGGCATTACATTCCATTCGTATTGTCCGAAGGGAACATTGAATGCCGTCTTATATTGATCTTCTTCTTTGATTTGAATTTGCCAAAAGCCAGATTTTAAATCAAATTTTGAAAAAATGATGGATTGAGATAACCTATTGAGTAGATCTTTGGTATCAGAGCCATTTGTTTTAAAAGAAAACTCGGATTACTTGATCCATTTCAGTGTGTGTGTTGTACGGATTCGCTGGTTTAGCTTATTCCCGTAAAGCCTTTAAAGCCGAGGAGAGCGTTGGTTGGGTTGCTTGGATATTAGCGAGGATTTCACTTCACACATATTACGTTGGTATAGTATTCTTGGTCTATTTTACATTCAATGTCTTTTATGTCAAACTGGTTTAGTAAGGGTAGTACTTCAAAAGATGTGAATAATATGTCTAAATATTTTCAAGAAAATAATGAAGAAATTAATAAGAATGCTTCTTCTTCTTCAAATACTTTAGAATGCATTAATTCAAAAGAACTTCAAATTGCCCAGATTGAACAAACTCTTCAAAATTGGACTATTCTAAAGGTAGATAAGAAATCTATCTATGAAATAGGAAAATTTGATTTTACTCAAAATTACGTTATCAAAACCATGGAAGAAACTGTTCCCATTAGAGAACAGATGACTTCATTTGATTTACTTTCAAAAGAAAGCATTATTCTGCATAGAAAGAAATTTCAATACATACATATTGGATTAGTTCAAATTGCTGTCAAACCTTTGTTTCGACTTGGTCTTGACATTCCTGTTTGCATCACTTTAAGAGAAAAGACTTTTGAAGTTTGAACATTCGTTACTTTCAATGCTTGAATCAAATCTGGAAAGTGGTCCAGTATTTTCGAATTGTTATCCAAATTTTTCAATTAGTCTTCAAGATGGTGCTATTCTTCAAGCTCTCAACTTAAAAATTCAAACTAAGAATTTTGAAGTTGATAATCGTTCAAAAGCCTTTGCTTTAATATACAGAGTATATTATAAGCTCCTGAATACTCAACTCAATATTCGTGCTCTTCGTTCTTCTCCTAGAGATGAAAGTCTTTTGGTTGAAGTTAATCCTCTACACTCAAATGTCATGATTCCAAAACGTGTACCTTGGAATCTTCAAGAAAAATTCTTACATTGGGATTTTGAAAATGCTCAAAACCCAATTCCTACTCCCATTAGAAATACTCCTCAAAATATTCTTTACTTTCCTGATGGAAGCATTAGAGTTAGTTTTGAAAGACAAAAGCTAACTAAATCTGCTTCAGCAAGATCTAGGTTTCAAAGTTTTGAACCCTCTGAAACTTCTGAGTCACCAGAAGTTCCTCTTCAAAGAAAGCGAAATTCTACTTCTAAACTTAGAAGTGTGAATTTTGTTCCTCAAGTTCCCAAACCTCAATTTTCTGGAGAAAGAGAAGAATCAGAATATTCTTCTGATCCTCAATCTCCAACTGTCTCTGATATGTTACCCCCTTCTTTTGATCCCTCTCAGAGACTTTCAAATCAACTCAATGTTATTTCATCTTCTTTTGATAGAAGGAGAGAATTCAAAAATGATCAAACTCCTGCTGTTAAAGCATTAAGAAAAAATCTTCGTCAAATGTTTTCAAAAGAAGAACTTGAAATCTATTGGGAAGAATTTTTTAACTTTCCAGAAGATTTAAGTTTCTTCGATTGGGTTAATTTTAAAGTTTTTAATAAAATTCCAAAGAAAAAATCTATTCAAACGAATTCAAAAAAAACTTGGATTCTTGCTTCAAAGCAAATGGTTCAGTCAGAACATCCACCCCTTCAAGAAATTATCTTTCCTCATGGAAAAACTGAAGTTACGGCTTCACCTTTTAAGCAAGTTTCTGAAGAAAGAAGTATTAACAGTCTGCTAAAATCAGTGATGTTAAGAATCTTCAATCTCAAAATAATTTTACAAATATTGTTTTAAATTCTGTTTGTTCTCAACTTTCTAGAATTGAAAGTAATTCAGAAGTCGGACAGTCTTCAAAAGATAATTTTTCAAAGTTTAGAGAATCTTCAAAATCAAAAGATGATGGAAAGAAACTGGCTCCTCTTCTTTTCAAACCTATTGAATCATCTCTTTCTCCAAAACTTGGAAAAGATTTGAATTCTGAGAATAAAATTCTTGAAGAACTTACCAAACAATTTTCAAAATTAAGTTCATTCGCAAAAGATAACGTTAATACGGTCAATTCTTTTGAAAATTTAGAAAATCAATTTATTGATGAAGAACCTCTTCAAGTTAATGCTTTAAAACATTTCAAATCCCAAAATCTTCCTACTTTTTACCCTAGACCATCTCATCCTGATCTTCTTTTAGAAGAAAAATCATTTCAACAGTTTTCTGAATCATATTCTGGAAGCGATATTATCGAATGGAATGTTGACAGAATGACTGAATTTCAGCTTCTTCAAACTCTTGAAAAAATGGCTGTCTGTTTGGCAGCCTACACGACTAAAGGTATTGACACCAAATCTGCCTGTAATAATCTTATTATAGGATTTACTGGCCAGCTTAAAGGATGGTGGTGTTATTATCTTTCTGAAGAAAATCGTCAAGAAATTCTTCAAGCCATCAAAATTGAAAATGGTAATCCAGTCACTGACTGTTTTACTACTCTGGTTTACTCTATTATCAAACATTTTATTGGAACCCCTCAAATCGTTCAAGATCGGTCTTCTGAGATTCTCATGAATCTTTCATGTCCAAAATTACATGATTTTAGATGGTATAAAGATATTTATCTATCTAGAGTTATGATTCGTGAAGATTGTAACAATGAATTTCGGAAAGAAAAATTTATTTCAGGACTTCCAAAATTATTTGCTGAAAAAGTCAGGAGTTCAATTCGATCTCAAAATAATAACTCAATTCCTTTCAAAGATCTTACTTTTGGAGAAATAATTTGTTATATCAATAAAGAAGGACTTTCTCTTTGTAATGATATCAAATTAAAATCCAAACTTAAAAATGACCAATTTGGTTCTAAGAGAGAACTTGGATCTTTCTGTGAACAGTATGGTTTTGAAAAGATTGTTCCTCCTTCAAAATTCAAATCAAAAAACCCTTCAACTTTTAGTAAAAAAAGATTTCAAAGAAAAGAAAAGGATTCTTCCTTTCAGAAACCCGGGTTTCAAAAGAAATTTCAGAAAAGAAATCCGAAATTCCAGAAATCCAAAGTTACTTGTTACAAATGTCATCAAGAGGGACATTATTCCAATAAATGCCCTTTACAAAAAAAGATTAATAATCTTCAAATTGATGAAGACATTAAGCTTCAACTCCTTAATCTTTTTAATTCTGAATCAGAAAATTCTTCTGATTTCGAAATAGAAGAGATTAATCAAAATCAAGAAGATTCTGATTATGAATCAGAATCGTCTTCCTCAAAACCTGGACGATAGAGGGGTAAGTGGGTGGGTCTACCGATGGTGGTTTTAAGTCATCAACAAAGCATAAGCGCTCACGTCTTTTAGAAAAGCTAGAACCATGGTCAGGATATAAGGTTAGGGGACCGTTTCCTGTCAACATATGTTTTGGAAGTCCTGAAATAGAAGATGAAATAACATTGAGTTGATTTGAAAGTCTCTGAGAGGGATTAAAAGAAGGGGGTAACATGTCAGAGACAGTTGGAGATTGAGGATCAGAAGAATATTCCGATTCTTCTCCTTCTCCAGAGTATTGAGGTTTGGGAACTTGAGGAACAAAATTCACACTTCTAAGTTTAGAAGTAGAATTTCGCTTTCTTTGAAGAGGAACTTCTGGTGACTCAGAAGTTTCAGAGGGTTCAAAACTTTGAAACCTAGATCTTGCTGAAGCAGATTTAGTTAGCTTTTGTCTTTCAAAACTAACTCTAATGCTTCCATCAGGAAAGTAAAGAATATTTTGAGGAGTATTTCTAATGGGAGTAGGAATTGGGTTTTGAGCATTTTCAAAATCCCAATGTAAGAATTTTTCTTGAAGATTCCAAGGTACACGTTTTGGAATCATGACATTTGAGTGTAGAGGATTAACTTCAACCAAAAGACTTTCATCTCTAGGAGAAGATCGAAGAGCACGAATATTGAGTTGAGTATTCAGGAGCTTATAATATACTCTGTATATTAAAGCAAAGGCTTTTGAACGATTATCAACTTCAAAATTCTTAGTTTGAATTTTTAAGTTGAGAGCTTGAAGAATAGCACCATCTTGAAGACTAATTGAAAAATTTGGATAACAATTTGAAAATACTGGACCACTTTCCAGATTTGATTCGAGCATTGAAAGTAAAGAATGTTCAAACTTTAAGAGTCTTTTGTCTCTTAAAGTGATGCAAACAGGAATGTCAAGACCAAGTCTAAACAAAGGTTTGACAGCAATTTGAACTAATCCAATATGTATGTATTGAAATTTCTTTCTATGCAAAATAATGCTTTCTTTTGAAAGTAAATCAAATGAAGTCATCTGTTCTCTAATTGGAACAGTTTCTTCCATGGTTTTGATAACATAATTTTGAGTAAAATCAAATTTTCCCACTTCATAGATAGATTTCTTATCTACCTTTGGAATAGTCCAATTTTGAAGAGTTTGTTCAATCTGGGCAATTTGAAGTTCCTTAGAACTAATGCATTCTAAAGTGTTTGATAAAGAAGAGCTAATTTAGCACAAGAGTTAGATTTTCTCTCTGCAAGTTCAATTTTCTTGTATCTCTTTCAAGATTCTATATTAAATTTATCTTCTTCATCTCCTTTTGCAATATTTATTCAAGTTATTATCATCTTAAGAACTCCCTCCCCCTGGGTCATCTTATATATATATATATATAATTTTTATCAGGGATAATCTTGAGTTTATGTCTAATAAATAAGATCAATTCATGTTCAAAGTCACCTTACTAACATGTGACGGCCATCTTAAATTTCACACACACGGTAGAGTCCCACTAACAAGATCATAGTGTGTGTTGTGCAGATGGTGCATGAAGAAACTTATACTCAATACTCCACATTAAATAGAATCAAGTAATGGAAATGACTGTATAGAACAGGTAAATGCATACTTAGTCACAAATGCTATGTTTAAGAGCACCATGAAATGTCTAGAGCCCAAAAACATTTTTTTAGATCAATACCCAAATAAAATAAAAACACAAAACGAAATAATAATAATAAAAAATATGTGAGATGTATGCAAGAATGAATGGACTCGATGAACAGCACATGCATGCACCTAAGAAACTAATCAAGGTAAAATATGGATGCTCTTACTTTTAAGAGCATGATCAATCTTATGACTTTTCAAGTAGCTCTTTTTAACCCAAATCTTCTTAGAAGTAGAAGTGATTCTAATTGATCGAGTCATCATCTCAGTTAAATGGCTAACCTGATTAGCGAGAAAGTTAACCTTACTAGTGAAATACTGACTTTTACTTACAAGTTTATGACACCTAGGTTCAAACCTACTCGAGGTTGTTGTCTATATGTATGATGATTGACCATATGTTGTCTAATATGTCTAGATCCTAAGACATCTTTGACCTTTGGTTTGGGATAACCAGTAGTTCGAACTTTGTTAGTAGCTGGGACGAATATGGTCTTGGATGTACTAGCAGTAGTATTACCATTTTGAACATAACACATACCATGCCTATTTTTAGCAGGCTTGGTCATCCTCAACATATTATCAAGTTTCTGCGAACCACTCATGAATGACTGGAGTTGAGTGTTAGATTTTTCAAAATCACTTGTTAAGGATTTAGCTTTTGCTTCCAAGTTCTCATTAACAAGCTTCAACTTACTCAGATTTTGGGTAGAATCTTGAAGGTCACCTATGAGTTTTTCTTTCTTTCTTTCAAGATTATTAACTTTTTTTAATACAGCTTTATTGACCTTTTTTAATTTTAAGACTCTCCTCAAATAGTTCACGATAAGATTCGTGAATATCATGTTCATCCTCAGACTCTTCCTCGAATTTTGCACTTCGTTAATCACTTTCAACCTTAACAACCTTATCAGATTCAATCGTAGCTATTGATGTGAAGGCCATGAAATTTTGTTCATCCTCACCACTAGATGATCACTATAAATACTCGAATCTGATTCATCATCACTCAAGGTGATTGCTAATGTCTTACGTCTTTCTTTATTCGAACTCTTTTTCAGATTAGGACATTCATTCCTATAGTAACTGTAACCCTACACTTAGGGCTTCACAAAAAACTCGCAAAACCGCAAACCAAACCGAACCCGTTGATTTGAAACCGTTGGTTCGGGTCCACGTGGACCCGCGGTTTTTTTTTTCCTCAAACCAAATCAAACCGTTTCAAAATGGTTTGGTTTAGATTTTGATTTTTGAAAACCACAAAAAACCGAACCGAACCGAACTTTTTTTTAATTAAAAAGTAATTTTATTAAATTATAAATTTTATTGAAGTGCCAATATATCTAAAGTTGTTAGAATTTAATATGCATACAAAATACAAGATTAAACACAAAAATAGGCCCAACAGGTAAAAGTGTTTATTAAACATACAACATATTCTAATGTATAGAACTCTCCCTTCTTGAGCCGCATCCGTGACTCCGTCTATGTGCAATTCTCCAAGAATCTAAATCCAAGATTTTCAATTTTCAATTGCATCTCTTAAAAATATACCGTATTCACTAATGGTCCATTTATAATTTTATATTATAGGTGGTAAATATTTCACAATTTTTTCACTTTATTTTCTTTACTTTTCTACTCTTTTTTCCTTCTTTCCTCTTTCAAATTTCACTCGAACAAAATAAAACAACCCATTTTGTAACTCTATGAAATCGCACTCCTTTGAAGATTAACAATTATTGGTAAGGCTTTCTAATGAATTCTGGTGTTTAATATCAAATCAATAAGCTTGAAAATTTTGTTTAAGCACAATGGCGTTTGATGTTGGTGATTTATTATTCGTACTTTGATTTTTTTTTTTTAGTTAATTTTATTGTAATCTATACTACGATGGAAACGCAATCTAATAATATATATTGTTTCTCTTGCAGAATAGTGGAGTGTGCAGAGTTTGGAACAAAATTTCTGATTTTCAATTAACGGTAGGAAGTCTCAATCTTTTTCTTAAAATTTGAACTTTTGATTATAACAAGATCCCACTTGTTATGTACTGTTTCTTTTTTTCTTTTGACATATCTAAAATAAACTATTGAAAATTTGGGCAAAAGTTTAGTTTATTTGAAAATTGACAATAAATCCAAGCATTTTTGTGGGAAAGTAAGAATTTTAAGATGCGTACCGGTCATGTTCATCAGGAGATTGTTTGTTCATTGATCTCACATTTTTATGTGCCTCTCTTCGATAGGGTTTTTGTCCTCCATGTGCTGAATATAAGAGGATGAATAAGATTTTGTTATAGGCAAAAGAATATGGTAATATCATGTGTTCATCTATTTAAGTCACGGAACATCACTTATTCATAATTGTTTGCCATTATCGGCCTGTACTAAGAGAGTAAGAGTAAATGTTTAAGCCATCTTTATTATCTAATATGACACTAATCAGTTATTGCAATAAACCATAGTACTGATGAAGAAGGTGCATAATGCTCTATTGAAGGATGTCTCAATGTCGTTTCATTAATAGAATAGATGAAAATGTGAGGTCAATCAAACACTCCGATCCTTTTGCCGTTTTAATCTCAAAATTTAATATATATTTTTAGCTTAACTATACTTGATAATATATGCATTCACCTGAACTATATGTCTTACTCATTGTCCTATTTTTCTTTTAGTTTTATGTTTGCAATTGTCAAATTAGTTGATGTCTTCATGGGGATTTCTGGAAGAGATTATGATTAGAGCCTTTTAATTTTGGGTGCTAGGTAGCATGAATATAGGAAAACTAGGTGTCCTCTATATGTTTTATATGACTCTGGCTAAGATTTTTATCAACTTCCCTACTCAATCAAAGTCTTTGTTAAATTGGCATCTATGATGAAATTCCTCTTATAATAATCATGAACTACCGTAGCCAACCAGTGAAACAGTCGCAAGGGAATGATTTTTATTTATTTATTTATTTTCTTTTTATAGACATGGATCCAATTATAGAAGATGATGATGCAATTCCAATAGAGGATGACCCTGAACCTGAAGATATGAAAATGGATGGGAAAGGCAAGAAGGGAAACAAAAGGTCCGAGGTATGGGATCATTTTAAAATTCGCGAAGATGAGAAGGCAGAATGTAATTATTGTGGACAAACATATAAGCACCATTCTAAGAATTGTGGAACTAGTACATTGTGGAATCATCTCACGCAGTTGTGCAAGAAGTATCCATATAGGGTTCAAGACAAAAGGCAAAAAAGAATGACTGGCTATAGTATGTATAAAACTGGTAAGCTTTCTGAGGGTATTGATAGCCGTGAAGAACCTGTCAAATTTGTTCAGAAAGAGGTTAGAGAATAGATTACAAGGTACTTCATATTGTCTGAGTTACCTTTTCGACATGTGGAAGATGAAGATTTTCAATATTATACAAAGTATTTTTTCCCAAAATTTGTATTTCCTTCAAGGATGACAGTGGCAAGGGATATATATAATTTGTTCCTAAATGAGAAGAATAAATTGAAGAAAGAGTTGGGTCAACATAGAGTTTGTTTGACTACTGATTGTTGGACGTCAATACAAAATGTTGGTTATTTGTGTTTAACTGCTCATTGAGTTGATAATGATTGGAGACTTCAAAAAAGGATTATAAGTTTCATTCAAGTCCCAAGTCATAAGGGAGATATGGTGGGAAAAGAGTTGATTTCTTGTCTTAAAGATTGGGGAATCAACAAGATTTTTTGTGTAACTGTTGATAATGCCTCATCCAATGATGTAGCATTATTGAGATGGAAGAGTCGTTTTGAAGAGAAGAAAAATGGCTTGGTATTGGGGGGAGAAATGCTTCATATGAGGTGTTGTGCTCATATACTCAATCTTATTGTTTGTGATGGCTTGAAAGAAATAAACTATGCTATTTCAGCTATTCGTAATGCAGTGAGGTTTGTTAGATATTCTCCAGAACGACTAAAAAGGTTTAAAGAGAGCTGCAAGGAAGCAAATATTGAGTCTCGAGCTTTGTTGTGTTTGGATGTCACGACTAGATGGAATTCCACATATTTGATGTTGCAAGCTGCTTTGAAGTTTAAAAAAGCATTTATTGTTTTGAAAAGCGATGGAAACTATACAAACTATTTTAATGAAGATAGATCTGATGGAAGATATATAAATGGACCACCGACACGTGTCGATTGGGATCAAGCGGAAGTATTTGTTAGGTTCTTGAGGACTTTTTATGAAACAACTTTAAAATTTAGTGGTTCGAAGTATGTAACTTCTAACTCTTTCTTTCAAGAAATATGTGAAATTCATGGAGAGTTGAATGAATTAGTTAAAGAGCCTAACACTTTGATAGGATCTATGGCAATTAGTATGAGAAAAAAATATGATAAGTATTGGGGCAACGTTGAAAAGTTTAATCAGTTATTGTTCATTACAACAGTTCTTGACCCAAGATGCAAGTTGTAACTTCTTAAAGTTGGGTTTGAACTTATTTACGATGTAGAAATTGAAAAAATGTTGTTAAAAAGAGTTGAAGAGACACTCTACAGATTGTATGCGTGCTATCGAGAAATGGCGACTCCGGTCACTCCATCGCCAGCTCCATCAAAAGAGACCACCAAAAGTAGTAGCTCAGGTCATTCACAACCTGTTTTTGGTCTTCCTAAACCTATTCCTTCTATTTTTAAAGCTAGGCTTATGCAAAATATGCAATCTGAGAAGAATGATTTGGTTGATTATTTGTCTGATCGTTGTGAAGATTTGACCGATTCCAATTTTAACGTATTACTTTGGTGGAAATTGAATGGGCACAAGTACAAAATTATCTCCCAAATTGCCAAAGATGTATTATCAATTCAAATATCCACAGTTGCTTCGGAGTCTGCATTTTCAACGAGTGGTCGGATTCTTGATTCCTTTAGGAGTTCATTGGGTTCAAAGATGGTTGAGGCCTTAATATGCACGAAGAATTGGTTGCATAGTAGCAAGGAGCCTATAGTGCTTCGTCAATATTTATATGAGGTAAATGCATTAGATGACTTGGAGAAAGTTGTAGAAGGTGACATTTATTTCTATAATCAAATTTTGATATTTCTAGATATGTTGCTTGTCAATATCATTAATAAGGACTAATGAATATTTTGATATTTGCATATTATGCAGAGGCTGAGCCATGTGTTACAATAGAGGATATTGATCCAATTATTGTCAAATGAGAGGTTAGAACGTAATTTTTATACTCTTGTAAAAGTTATTGGCATGTTGATAAATGCTAACTTGCCATTATCTTTTTGTGTTTTTATTTGTGTTTTGAACTCTAAACAAATATGAAAGTAATTTAACATTTAACATTATTATCTATTGTTTAAACGTATATGTTAACTTGTTTTAAATATATTATTATAATGTCGATAGGTAAACCGCGGATTAAAACCGAACCAAATCGCAAATTTTGGTTTGGTTTGGTTTGGTTTGAAAAATAAAATAGTTTGGTTTGGTTTGGAAAAATTTCAAACCACATAAAATGGTTTAAGTTGAAAATATGACACAAACCACCTAAACCGAACCGTGTTCACCCCTACCTACACTCATGGTTTCTAATAGATTGAGTTTTCTTAATGGGAGTCCTAGAGTTATTTTTCTCACGTCTATCTTTCGAGAATTTATTAGGGACTTTATTTTTTCGTTTTTGAGACTTTCTCGTATTCCTCATCACATTCTGAAATTTTTTAACAAAATAAGCTATTTCGCCATCCCTAAGTATCTCAATACCAGTAGATTCACTCTCTTATTCTCTATCAGTATTCATGGCTATGTATTTAGCCTTTTTAGGTTGAGAAACGATGAGTTCATAGGTTTGAAGGGATCCTATGATTCTTCAATTTTTACTACATCTAAATCCTTACTTCTTCAATCATAATGACTTTAGGTATAAACCTTTAAGGTATCGATCTAAGACTTTTCTAACAATTTTGGACTTGGGGATCTTTTCACCTAGGTTAAAACTCGAATTAACTATGTCATTTAGCGTCGCATGGAATTCATCGTCCTTCATTCTAATTTCTTCAAACTTAGAGGTTAACATCTGCAGTTTAGAATTTTTAACCGTTTTAGTTCCCTCGTGTGTGGTTTATAAGATATCCCAAACTTTTTTAACAGTCTCATACATCGAAGTTCTCCTAAACTATTAAGGAGACACAGTCACAAACAGGGCACAAATCTCCTTACTGTTCCAGTTACACTCACCTAAGTCGTCTTTAGTCCAGAGTGAAATATATGTGGGTGTAACTACACCAACAACAGTAGTTGAAGGTGGAGTCCACCCAGTTTGAACGTTAATCCACAAGTTTAAGGAAAACTCTCATTCGAACTTTCTAATTAGCATAATTGCTTCCGTCGAAAAACGAAGGCACAAACAATAACCGACTCATCTAGAATTAATAACAGGCAAGGAATCGAAATAAGTCTCTAATACCAATTGAAAATACGTAGTTTGGCCCTAACAACACTTAGAGGGGGTAAATAGGTTATTATGAGGAATTAAAATTACTTAACAATTAAATAGTAACAAGCCACTAATTAATTATTTTCTAGATGGTCAATCATGTAGTTCAGTTATTCCTATATTGAATTACCACAATTGTGTAAGTAATAAATAAACACAAGAATTGATCACGGAGAAACCCAACTGGGTGAAAACTCCGGGCACTTTTCCAATCAACAATCCATTATAAATGATTTTTAACTTACAATCACCAGATAAGACGACGACACGTACTAACTGACCCCCTAACTGCAATTCCAGCAGTTCTCCTGGATTATGTGCCCCTACACCAATTCCCAGTTGCAATTTCCAAAGCTCTCCTGCAACAACTCCCAGATTTGTGGAATCGTCTATCTCATGTGGATGGACAAAGAAATATGCGTTCTTCAACAACTGGAACTCCAGTCACCTTTTCTTTATCTTCAGAAACTTGAACAGATATGAAGGAAATAGCAGTTTGGTATTCGGATTGTGAAATTGATGTTTTTTTTCACCGTCAAGAACTATTCGGTAGGACTAATGAAGGTTGAAATCTCAAAAGATGAAAAGAATATGAAAAGGTAAGTGTTTGCTCAATGATCAACCTTAGAAATCACGTTTTGTGGCGTTTGGATATTTATATGTAGGTTATTGAATGAATGAACTGGACAAAAAGCCTTTAAAAAATGAATTAAAAAATTCTCGGATAACACTGTCGCTCGAGCGAAGGGTAAGCGACAGTCGAGCGAAGGTGAGACGATAGGCGAGCGATGAAGAATCTATTTCTGACGCTTGAGCCAAGCGTTGGCGACAGTTTAGCGAATATTCGCGTCGTTTTTCCTCCTTTCCCATTCTTGAACCCTAGACCTAAAATATCACAACTTTCACTAATTGCACACTACTCCTTGACGTTTTACAACATATCAACTTTATTCTTTTTTGTTCACAGAATTGTCAATTACATTAAATACCTAATACATTTAATCTTTCCCTTCGATACTACTCTTTTCTACTTCACTAACCGATTAATAACAAATAAATTATCTAGTACTAGATCAAATAAAGAATGTGATAAATCATAAGTTTGTACCATTTCTTTCAAAAAAAAAACATGAAATACCTTCGAAGACTATGGTATAGTGAAAAACTTTGAGTCAGTTTTCACATTGCTAAGGTAAACAAGTGAAGCATACAAAGTAAATAGAAATTTCAAAACAATATGTTTAAAAAATTAGATGTCGATTTCATTTAAAACATACGAAAGGTGTTATTTTTGGAATTTTGGTAAAATTCCATTGTTTAGAGGGTTAGACGAGCAATTGTCCACTTTCTAAGCAAAGGAGATGAATGGAATTCAACCATTGCCCAACATCGTCTCGAGTCCAGTTCATCCTAGTAAAACTTCATTCTCACCACTTGAGTTGGGTCTTAACCTTTTAATTTTTGTCGTTCAAACTATAGAAAGTAAGATTTGATATAAGCCGACTAGGTTTTTATACTTTGTCAAACTTGGATTGAACATTGTTTGAAAGTTTTTCAATTTTATTATCAATATCTTGGTATTTGTTTGTGATGATGGAAATAACATGTGCTTGTCGACCACACATTTTATATGACGACATGATAGGTCTTAGTTGCTTGATCAAGTGAAATCTGGTTCCTCGACACATGTATTTCTTCTTATCCATATCAACTAGTGAGATATCTATCCTTGATATTTTTTTCCATTACAACCAACATCTCTTGATTGGTCCACGTAACACTCGTACACCCTTATTCATGAAAATATTTATTCGAATTAAAATCACTGCAAGTATACGATTTGTTAACAAGTAGAAAAATAAATTTTGAGTCCAAGTATCGTTCCCACGAGGATTGATTAGTTCTAATTCTAATTATAATGACCTTAACCTAAACAATAAAAATGAGAATGTTGTTTTGATGAAATTATAACTAAATTAATGATAAATATGTAAGTATGAATGAATTAACTAACTAAATGCAAATTGACGATGAACATGATTTGATGTGTTTTTTAATATGTGACGAATGTACTAGGATCACGAATCCCTATGTAATATTCTTTTTAAACCTAGTTTTATATTTGACACATGTTTAGAAATATTAAAGAATCAATACTCCTTAATTATTTAACAATCTCTCCCGAGTAGAGTTAAACATATTCTCATATATGATTCGACTATATTTTTATGATGGATGCAAATATACAAGAATGCAAGAATTTTTATGAACATTTAAAGATTCACATAAGGCATAGCGGTATATTTCTATCCCTTATCGGACTTTATGATGATTTATATATATCGAATTTATTTTCCTTCTTTCGAATGCATGAAATAAATCACCAAACACACATAATTACCATGCACTATAATCATGGAGAAAATAAGATCATATAAATCATTCAAATATTCCAAAACAAGGTTTTGATGTCAAGAATGTAAAATTAAGAATTAAAAATTATAATATAAAGTTCATCGTTCCCTATTACAGAATTAATCTAGCATAGTATGATGGAGAAAAGAAAAAAAAATAGATGAAGAACGACATCACCCAAATCAATCTTTAATTGAGTCTTCATGTTCTTGGAGTTGTTCTTCGCATTCTTGCCTCTTCTCTCTCTGAAAATATTGATAAAAACTCTCCTCCCATTTTTGGACGGCCCCAGGGTTTTAAAAGATGTCACAAGTTTCGTTTCCATAAGAGTTGTAATCAAATTGGGAAACCAAATTTGTTTTGCCCATTTGGCCTGGGTGGACGCCCACTAGAAAATGGAGCGGTTGCCCAGGCTAAAAAATTGGTTATATTGATGATGTTGATGGCCGGGCGACTGCCCAGTTATAAATCTTTCGCAAATTTTCTTTTCAACCATTTTTTTATTCTTTCTTCCATCTTGGTCCTCCACATCAAATTACTTCAATTTTAGTGCTTCAACTTTTACTCAAATGCATATTAGTCCCCAAACTTCCATCAATTGGTCGATTTATCCTTCTTTCTTTTACAATTGCTTAGAAACATGCTCAAACCCGAAATAAGATAAAAACAACCTAAGTTAAGTAAAATGCAATAATAAAATCGCACAAAAGTTTAGTGATATGACCCCGAATAATTGCACAAAAATGCACTTATCAAACACCTACAAACTAAAACATTTGTTCGTCTTCAAACAAAACTAAAACTTAATTCCACATAAAACATCATTTAATGACCTGCCGTGTCTCAGGTTTGGAACTTAGTACTAAACAAAATGGACAACTTTTACAGTGCAAAATCAAATCAATCTACACATGTTACATGCATAACTTGACGCGTATGTATGTGAAAACTCAGGCTAACATATTAAGATTATGCCTAGATCAACACCTGACCCAAAGTAGTGAAATATTTCCTTACTTCTCTCGAGAGATGCACACACCTCCAAACTTATTCTTTTCACTCAATTATTTCGGGATGTGCTCTAAAGTTGAACTCATTTACATTTATTCCTTATCCTCTCTTAGTTTGGATGTATCGGACTATCATAAGTTCAAATTTCAACAAGCAGAGATTCTCCTATTTTTGATTACTTCAGCTTCTAAGTTTAAACTAAGCTACTCGCCTCATATTAAAGACATATTCTATCAACCGAATGTCTGAGGCTTAATCGATGCAATTTTATATATAAATGTATATATGTTATTCTTTTTTTTTTTTACTTTTGATTTTTTTGTAACATCCAATCCTTGATTTTTTTTTTTTTTTGGTAGCATTTTCTCATTTTCTTTCTATATAACCCTTGTAACGAGTTTTAGGCCAATGACTCTAAAGTCGATGACCATAGAGCACCAGGTTTTAAACATTTGCAGGCTTAATCACTCGAGTTATATTGGCTCGAAAATATGTTTTTTTTACGCAAAGATTAGTGCAATGCCCATTTTGTTTTAGACGTCCAGTTTCTAAAACTAACATCTAACTTAAAATTTCCACTCGTCTTCATCTCATTGATTTTAGACAATCCACATAAGATAGTATCATGCACAGAATCTCTACTCGTCTCAATGTTTCCTTGCAACAGCTCAACCACATCCAAACTATTCTAAAAATGGTCATGATTTAGTACAAAAGAGGTTATTCAAGTTTATTCACTATGTTCAACTATTTCTAAGTAATGAACCAAATCATTAACTCAGTATGTAATCATGAGTGTCGTGTGCGAATTATGTCAAGTTTCACACCAACAGGTATTGATTAATCTAAAAGTTCACTATTTTCATTATTTATAGTTCATACCTATTCCAATATTCAATATCATAGCCAACAAGTTATTAAACATATACAAGCACACAAAATTCTAAATTAATGGTAGAAAATAAACAACTAAAAACTGAAAATAACTAATCAAAAAGTAAACAAAAAATTATTATTTTTCACACAATCACACAAATACTGCATTAGCATGATGAATGAAATATTCACACTCCCAAACTTATACAGAACATTGTCCCCAATGTTTAAAGAATAACAAAATGTAAACTTAAAGGCACACAAAACTAAGGACAAATTCACATAAGCTAAAGAAAATGGGGTTAAGGATACTTCCCTGATCAATATGGAGATAGTGGTGATGTAGATGATGGCAGAAAACTGAAGTCGAAGTGTCATCTGCTAGAAATGGACATGACTTTCGCTCAAGAGGTGTCTTCGTGATCTAACAAGATGATGAATGACCTATAATTATCAAAACTAAAGAAATTAAACATAGTTTCTAAGTTAATATCATAGATATAATAAATAAATAGGTAAAAAAAAAACGAAAAAAACTGCTGGGTTGCCTCCCAACAAGTGATTGTTTATAGTCTATGGCTCGACTATATGCAGCTGATCACGGGCACCTAAAGAAGGCTTTTGATGTCTTGTCTATTTTTCTTCTTTTGGCTTTGGTCCACTTTTCATTTGATATCCACACATCTTCCTTGTCATTTTCAACATAATAAGACTTGTTTATTCCATCTGACTCAACTTCAACTATGTAGATTTGTATCTCATCGTCAGGCTCAATCACAAAATCAATTTTTGGAGAATCAATAAAGTCAGCAAAATATGAGTGGATTTCCTCTTTATCGATCGCCTCATCCTTGTTTAGCTCCATTGTGATTAAGTTTTCACTCATTTTTGGCTCTTCTTCAATTGTTGAACTCTTATCGTGTGGAATGATTGGTCCACAATCTAATTTCATGGGCAATGACAAGTCGGTTCCAACGACCCTTTCAAGTGGATTGTACCCCCAATGTTGAAATTCTTCCCAATACATGCGATCTCCCAAAAGCATCTTGCTTTCATCCAACTTGACCAATTTTTCGAAATACTTTACAGTTACCTTTTCTTCTAATAGAAGAGGACCATCTCCTACAAGTTTGATATCATCATCCTAATTGTAAGGTATAAAATCTCCAATGAGCATGTACCATTCATCATTTTTATCAATTGCTTGCTTTCGACACCTCAAATATTCTCTAAACCTCATAAGTTTTGGCGTGTGAAAACTAGAGTACGAGAAAAATATTGTCCAATACAATGCATCACGTAGCAATTATAACAACTCGGATATCCTCCAAGCTTATCTTCATAATTTATGTAGAAATCATCCATTGCAAAAGTTTCATTACCTTACCAAGTTATAATCATGCAATTATTTGAAAAAGTATAGGGAGAGAGTACAAAGACGAGATAAATTAATAGTACGGGGTTAGCAAAAACTAAAAGCAAAAAAATAATAAAAGAAAAGAAAAGTTCGAATTAGTGTCAAAGTAAATAAAATCAAACTAAAGTGAAATTCCCGGTAACAGCGCCAAAAATTTGTTTACGAAAATATTTATTCGAATTAAAATCATTACAAATGTATGGTTTGTTAACAAGTAGTAAAATGGATTTTGAGTCCAAGTATCGTTTCCACAAGAATTTATTAGTTCTAATTCTAATTATAGTGACCTTAATCGAAACAATAAAAATGAGAATGTTGTTTTGATGAAATTATAATTAAATTAATGATAAGTATGCAAGTATGAATGAATTAACTAACTAAATGCAAATTGACAATGAACGTGATTTGAGATATTTTTTAATATGTGATGAATGTAATAGGATCAAGAATTCCTATGTAATATTCTTTTTAAACGTAATTTTACACTTTGACGCATGTTTGGAAATATTGAAGAATCAATACTCCTTAATTATTTAACAATCTCTCTCGAGTAAAGTTAAATATATTCTCATAAATGACCCAATTATATTTCTATGATAGATGCAAATATACTAGAATGTATGAATTTTTATAAACACTTAGTGATTCACATAAGGTATAGCGGTATATTTCTATCCCCTATTGGACCTTATGATAATTTATATACGTCAAATTTATTTCCATTATCTCGAATGCATGAAATAAATCACCAAACTCACATATTACCGTGTACTATAATCATGGAAAAAGTAAGATCATATAAATCATTCAAATATTCCAAAACATGGTTTTGATGTCAATAATGTAAAACTAAGAATTAAAAATTATAATACAAAGTTCATCATTTCCTAGTACATAATTAATCTAGCCTAACATGGTGGAGAGAAGAAAAATAGAAAAATAGATGAAGAACGACATCACTCCGATCAATCTTCAATTGAATTTTCGTGTTCTTGGAGTTGTTCTTCACATTCTTTCCTCTTTTCTCTGAAAATATTGATAAAAACTTTCCCCCCACTTTTTGGACAGCCCTAGGATTTTAAAAGACGTATCAAGATTCATTTTCATAAGAGTTGTAATCAAATTAGGAAATCAGAATTTTTCTGCCGATTTGGTCTGAGCGAGCGCCTATTAGAAAATGAGGCTGCCGCCCAGACTAAAAAATTGGTTATGTTGATGATGTTGATGGCCGGGCGACTCCTCAGTTATAAATCTTTCGCGAGCTTTCTTTTCAGCAATTTTCTTCATTCTTTCTTCCATCTTAGTCATCCACATAAAATTACTTCAATTTTAGTACTTCAACTTTTACTTAAATGCATATTAGTCCCCAAACTTCCATCAATTAGCCGATTTATTTTTCTTTCTTTTCCAATTGCTTAGAAACATGTCTAAAACTGAAATAAGATAAAAATGACATAAGTTAAGTAAAATGCAATAATAAAACGACACAAAAGCTTATTAATATGGCCCCGAATAAATACACAAAAATACACTTATCAACCCTTATTTTTAGATTAACGCTTGATACTAAGAAGGGGGGACGCGTGCCAACCCTCGCCATCTTATGTCGTGGACACTAGACAAGCCATCCACCACCACTACTATAAATAGAGGTTTGACCTCTTAGGTATAACATTACATCCTCAACTTTTATGCATTCATAAAATACTTCTTCCATTCATACTTTCTTAAACCGACCACCATAGAACCCTATTATAAAATGAGGTTCTTTAAAAAAAAAATTAAATAAATTTCTTTTACAATGTTATGAAAATATGTTCAGACATTGAACCGAAAAAAACAGTCAAGAGTTAAAAAAGTCAAATAAGATTGAACGAATGGTTAAAAAAAAAAAATCAAATCAAATAAATTGGTTTTTTGCTTGTTTTATATGATTTTCATTTTTTTACCTATAACTAGACCGATAATAAGATCAATTCTTTGTTAATCAATTGAACTTGAACGATCTAGTCTGAGTAAAATTTTAAAATATCACTTTAAAAAAATTTTATTTTTTTTTGGAAAGATATACTTTAGTTTTTAGCCATAACTTAGGAGCTTTGTATAAAAAACAGAGTGTTAAATTTTTTAGGTATCAAAATCTCAACAATTTAGTATTTAAATGAGAAGATAGTCTGAAACCCTACTAGGAAAAATGTTCATGTAATTATCTACTCTAGTACTTTTTTGAGCTCGATTAAAAGTTTTAAAATGTTGAGACTAAAATACTATTTTAATCGTTCATCTTATCATACATACAACTTTTAATAATTTTTCAACATCACATTTAGCCCATATTCCGTTTAGTTAATTATCAAATTTTTAGTATAATTTGATAAAAATTGAAGAAATGTGTTATTGAAAAATTGTTAAAAATTGTGGGACCTACAAAATGTGTTGTTAGATTTTTAACAAATTTTTTGGTTAAATCAAATAGAAACGGGTTAATTTCACAATTGGTCACTAAAGTTACAACAAAATTACAAAAAGGTCACTGAAGTTCGAAACTTGCAGAAACGGTCATTCAACTTTTAGGCGGTTTCAGAAATGGTCACTGAGGTAAGTTTTAGGACTTTTATGTTTTGATTGAAACCTAAAACACCAAAACACGATCACTTAAAAGCTGGAGGACCTCAACTTCAAAATTCATCTAAAATTCACCTCCAAACTCTCCTCCAAGCTCAAGCCGCTGGGACGACTCCTCCAAGCTCCACCGTTCTACGCCAAGCCCCAAACCGCCGGATTTGGATACCAATGGAAAACCTTTAAACCCCCCCCCCCCCCCCAACCCTTCCCAATTTCATCAAGTAATCTGGCCGGAATTCAAGCTCAAAGTAAGCTGCCAAAAAATCTGAAAAACGTTGGAAACACCACCTCTGGCCACCCCCAAGACCGGACTCTACCACCAATAAACTCACCTCATTGCCCTCTACAACAACCACCCAACCGCCGCCTTCAAACCCACTGGAATCAGCAGCAAAATCGGTTTAAAAAACCAGATCTGTCGAACTCTTCTCCTGCCGAAAATCACCATTCCGGCGACACGCATGGTCGTGCATCACATCCGGTCATTAGCCCTCATCTAGAAGATCCCAACCATGGTCATACATCAACCAATAATGCCCCCAATCGGCCGGAATTAAATCTGCAAATTCCGCCAATCACGCAGCTTCAGGTCGGGATCTCTCTTCCTCAATTCCTCATCCCCACAACATTGAATCCTCAAATTGGCCCCAATGGTGTCTTCAGAAGCTACATACGACCATGAGTGACATGTCAATTGCACCAATTGATTAAGAAACTGCACCAATTTTTGAATCCAAGTCCGCCCCCTTCTCGGGCGAACGAAAAAGAGCCTCCCCATTTTTGCAAATTTAATTCCATACATGTTCTTCTAAAAATTACTAGTGTAGAGAGGGATGGTAGAGGAGGTGGTTGATGATTGTGGTGTAGAGGGGTGGGGCTTGGCGTAGAACGGTGGAGCTTGGAGGAGTCGTCCCAACGGCTGGAGCTTGGAGGAGAGCTTGAGGTGAATTTTAGATGAATTTTGAAGTTGAGGTCCTCCAGCTTTTAAGTGATCGTGTTTTGGTGCTTTAGGTTTCAATCAGAACATAAAAGTCCTAAAACTTACCTCAGTGACCATTTCTGAAACCGCCTGAAAGTTGAATGACCGTTTCTGCAAGTTTCGAACTTTAGTGACCATTTTATAGTTTTGCTGTAACTTCAGTGATCATTTGTGAAATTAACCCAATAGAAACTTAACTCATCTTTTATCAATTATGTTAAAACCTCTGTCAATAAAATCCCCCCCCCCCCCCCCCCCCAACCCAAATCAACAAACTCCATATTTAAGCTCTTTTATGTTTCTTCACACTGCATTTTCTTCTTCAATTCTTTTGCTTTCAATTTCTTCATCATTTTCAATTCTTCTCCGATTCCATCGCTGTAAAGTCCATCCAATTCTCTAGAAATGGAAAGGAAAACACTCTCTCGAGGTCTCACCGAAGAAGAATTCAAGGAATTGGAGCCTGTAATACTTGCCTACCATGCGTTCGATGAAATGCCCAACACATGCACATCCCTCATTACGCAGCGCATTGACGCTCCGGCGGAGGCAGTGTGGCCGTTCGTCCGCCGCTTCGACAACCCACAAAAGTACAAGCACTTTATCAAGAGCTGCCGCATGATTGGCGACGGCAGAGTTGGCAGCATCCGCGAGGTGACGGTTGTTTCCGGTCTCCCGGCCTCCACCAGCACCGAGAGACTGGAGATTTTGGATGATCAGAAGCATATACTGAGTTTTCGAGTTGTGGGTGGGGAGCACAGATTGAACAATTATCGATCTGTTACATCTGTCAACGAATTCAAAAAAGATGGGAAAGTTTACACAATTGTATTAGAGTCTTACATAGTCGATATACCAGAGGGGAATACAGGAGAGGACACAAAAATGTTTACTGATACAGTTGTGAAGCTGAATCTCCAGAAGCTTGGAGTGGTGGCATTGGCCACTTTGCATGGACATGCATGAATTTGCCATTTTGGTATGTTCGACTCGATAGACTGAACATGATAACATACGATTCATGTGTTCTTTAAACTTATCTAATTTTATCTAGTTCGACGAGACTCAAGAACAAGAAAAACAAGTAAATGTTTTTCCTTAATCATTTGTCTAATTCTATTTAATTCAGTGTAATGGCAAAGACATTTTTAGGGGTTAGGATTGGTTTGTTTCGAGATGAAATGGGTTGAATATTATTTATTGGTTTAGTGGGTTATTCTATATCTTTAATGTTTGTTTGGGGAATGAATTTGAATTTAGTTTTGTCATTTTTTGTTTTCCAATAAATGATTGTCAAATTTGTTTCATCGAAGTCTTGTTGTTTGCATGTAGGTACATGTATGTCCTATCCCTTCAAGAAACATCTATAAAAGAAAGATTCTCATGTAATTACATGTTGTTAAAAGAGTCGATCGATTTAAAGTTTTTCGATAGTTTATTAATGTGAACCAAACAAGTCGTAAATGATTTATATGGCCTATATATATATATTGTTATGTTATTGTCCATATGCTAAATGAAAAATGGGTTGACATGGTCGGTAGGATAGGCAATACCCATATTGGTTGATTTAGCTAAAAAAAATTGATAAAAAATTAAGTTAAAGTCGACAATTTTCTTAGGATGCACAATTTTTTATCAACTTCTCAACTACACGATTTATCGATTTTTATCAAAATCAATAAAAATCTTCTCTCTTTCTTTATATTTTTGGTCTCTCACTGAATTTTTAATGAAAAACTAATTAAACAATTGTTTGGTACAACTTAAAAACTTGTGGTTAAAGTCAACAATTAACTTTAACAGTACATTTCGTGGGACTAACATCATTTTATCAATTTTTCGACTACACATTTTATTAACTTTTATTCAAATATGCTGAGATTTTTATCAAAATCTTTATCAGACAACCCTATAACTCCTGGCTCGGCCTTGTCCCCAATGTGGGACGAACTTGATCCACATTTACACCCCAATCTATACGTAACGTAAGAGCTCACTTATCTTTATGAATTAAATAGTGTACTTCTTTATCAGCATTTGTGCACTCCAACATAAAAAGGTGAATTTATTACTGCAACTCGTAGAGTTGAGCTTTTTGAATCATTGGGCTCTTATTCATATCTTCTCCAATAGATAAGAAAGTTGGCATTAGCTTTTGGGTTGGCTTCCATATCAATACGTAATTCAATGGCTAAGGACAGAGTCTTGTGAGTAACCTTAAAGGACATGTGACCATGGAACACCTTGTCCACTTATTTTGTCGACTTTATTTTCACGTTCAACCAAAATTCCCTTTGTGGGATTGGCCATGTGAACAATATAGTCTCTTATCGTATCAATGACACATGGATAACTCGTCATCCTCTCATTTGAAAAAGGCGCTTTCAATTATGTACTTGTGTGGCATGGAAATTATATGTACATGTTTAGTATAAAGTTATACAAGTTAGACACGTATAGTTTACCCTATCCAATAAGAGCATGCGTGTTCTTTCCAAATCTGAGTTCAAAAATTTATTATAATCGCATTACATTTTTTAGTTGTGTAAAAAAAGGGGTCCTTAAAGTTTACTTCTTGCTATACTTATGTCCCTACTTTTTTTCATCATATTCTTATTCTCAACCTTCCACTAATTAGCACATCTTGTCACCCGTTAGTCGTTACAATTTCTGTTCAAAATTTCATGAAGTGGGAGTAGAAGAATTTTCCGTCTCTCGTATTTTAAATAAGAAAAAAAAACAACAAATACAAAATTGTGACTAAATATTCTTATCTCGTTGTAAAGCACACCCAATTAATGAAATATTAAGAATAAGAATGCGATGAAAAAAGTTAAATACATAAATGTGATCAGGGACGTAGTCAGGTTTTGAAGTTGGGGGGGGCGAAAATACGGGGGGTGGAGGGGGGCAGGCCCCCCCTCCCGGGGGTTCGGGGGCGGAGCCCCCGAAATTTTTTTTTTTAACTAAGAGAATTGAAAACGACGATTTTGAGTACCAAAATAGTACTGAAATTCAATATTCGATTCAATCACTACTGACTATCCTACTACTTAATTCTTAAATTCAAATATTCAATAACTAACAATTACACAAACTAACAGCAACTACTCTACTTAATTCTTAAATTCAAATATTCAAGAACAACTAAACTGCATTATGCATAAACCAGGTTGGGAATTGAGTTTTAATTAGTTGGGCTTGAGAATTGGGAACTTAGGTTTTGGATTGGATTTGGGCTATTGATTTATTTAAGTAACTATTGGATCTTTTGTTTAGATCTAAGATTTTTGTATGTTGAATTTTAAAATGTAAGTTATTTACTCAATATTTATTAATGGAAAAAAATAAAAAATTTCAAAATTTTTGGGGCGAGAAAAAATCTTGGGGGGGGAGGGGGGGCGAAATTGAAAAATACATTACAAATTAACTAGAAATAGTGTACCGCGGACAATGTTGGGGGGGGGGGGCGGTCGCCCCCTCCCGCTTAAGGATGATTGATAAAGTAAGTCTCATTTCCACATATCTAATCGACGTTATCATTTCACAACAAATCAATTGTCACGTGGTTGTGTAGGTTTGTTCTTATCATTTTTCTCCTAAATGCATGGGCTCGGTTTGGTTGGCCCATAATTCTAGTAATTTCTAGGCTTTGTAATGGATTCACCATGAAGGCCCATAATTTCAACAGGTTGCATTTTGAATAGGAAAAAATCATACCTCGGGATTTAAGTTTAGGCCAATTCAATTTTAAGAGAACAAGTTTATGGGATGTTCTCTTTGTATTTCAATTTGTGTTTTGAGTTTTGAATTCATTTTGAATTTTGTGTTTTGAGTGTTCATTTTGAGATTATTCAAAATGTGTTCTTTTAGACATTTTGAAAAATTATTTTAAAAATACTCAAAACGCGTTTTAAAAATTTTGGCTTAATTATAACTGAAAACACCAAAAACGACAAATTTTTCGTTTTGGATTTTCTTTTTAAATTTTTAACTTGTTTTCAAAAACGCGTTTTCGAAAATAGGAAAAAGAACGCGTTCACTATTATGTAAAATCGAAAAAAGAAAACGGCTTGAAAATGATAAAGAGAACATGCCCTTATATTTTCAAAACTCAGATGATAATTAAATTGAATTAATTAATCAAATAATTATATATAAAATAATCTTAATTTATTTCCAGTTCGGACCACAATTATCGCCATCCATCCTAGGGGCGGCCAAAAGTCTTGAGCCGAATCGGATCGAGCGGTTCTTCATAAGTTAAATACCCGGTACCCGAATCGAGAACCGATATGTTTGGATCAGGTCTTGGGTCTAGACCATGAACTGAATAAGAACCGAAACTAAAAACTTTTTTTTTATTTTTTATTGAATTAATTAAATTATTTTATTTTTTAAATAAAATAATAAATTAATTAAGTAAATCAGATTATTTCGTAATTTTAATTTTAAACCCCAAATCATTTTAAAGCTCATTAGCCCATTGATATGGATCACCGACATTTTAATATTAATATCTACTTTTTGGTATTTGTATGAATTGAATTAATGTTATTCGACATATAGTTATGTATATATTTTTGAATTGGGCCACGTTAATTTGTAAAAGTTACGAATGAAATGTCATTAATTATATTTATATAGTGTTGCTGTAAATGTTAAAAAATTTAATTATGGTACGGAACAGAGCCCGAACAGCTCCATATTTATATTTGGACCGACAGTTCAATTTATTAAATACCCGAAAACTTTGAAACCGAACCGACCTACGAACAGCCCTTCCATCCCACCACCATTTCCTCTTATAGCCGTCGGCATCCATCCATCGCCAATATCCATTCTCACAGTCACCGACATCTAAATGACTTCGTTGGAAAAAAAATAAAAAATATATAGAGATCGTCACAACTGATCATCTTCTTTAGCGATAAACTGATCATCACTCAACGACTATTGAGTACCGTCGACTCAAATAATAAGAGAGGGAGAGAGAGAGGGGGGGGGGAGAAATATAGCGACCGTTGAGGAACATCGACTGTGCATTGCCGACGACTGATCATCTTCTTCAACGATGACCGAGCAACGCTGACGTAATTTAAGTCTATTTTCTAAAATAAAAAATTGAAAAACATCCTCTCATGTAATTTACAGAATACTCACCGAATCAAATATCTTTAATTCTCTGCACTAAAATCTAATTAATTGAATCTGTGACCAGTTCGAAGATATTAATGTCATGTAACCAATTCTCTTGAGTTTATTGCCTGTGATATTGTTCCAATGGCCTTCTGTAACATATAAACATTAATATATTACTTATGAATGGTGACATGTGAGCAACTAATATTGACATGTGAACATTTCTGACATTCAATATGACCTGTGATTTGTGAATGGTGAACTATAGCTTGTGACGTGAACTATAACATGGATTAATTAATATCGACATGTGAACTATAACATGTGATCACTGGAAATATGTGACCTATAAAATATGTTTAGGGATCTATAAAATATACATGTGACCTATGAACTATAACCTATGACTTGTAAAAATCTATGAAATATACAATGGCTTGTAACGTGTGAACTATAATATGCGACTAGTTAATATTAACATATAAACATAAATAAGTGATCTGTGAACTGTAACAAATGAACAAAGACGTGCGACATGTTATCAGTTCACATGTTACAAGCCATTGTGCACATATCATATGTTATTTATTGATAACAGATTAACCTAATTTATTAATCATAATCTTTATTTATACAACCTCAACCCAATCCAAATCTAACACCACCACCACCACCACCACCACCACCACCATAACTACTATCGTTGATGCTAACACCATAACAGCGCATTGAATCAGAAGATCACCCACAAAAAAAACTAACAAACCACACCACTGCTACCACTACCATCAGGACTTGTGAGTGATAGCAGAATGATCAAAGTGCAGAAATTGAGTTGGTAAACTAATCAAAGTGCATAAAAAAATCACACACTACCCACAACAACTTCAGAGAGAGAGAGAGAGAGAGAGAGAGAGAGAGAGAGAGAGAGAGTGGAATAATGAAGAGAGAATGGAATAATGAAGAAGAAAAAATGGGTAGAGAGAGAGATAGAGAGAAACTAAAGCTTGGTTAGAGAACTGAAGAGAGAAATGTAGATATGTGAGGGAAATTAAATGATAGAAAGAGAAAAGAGATAGTATATTGGGGCGGGGTGGGTAAATTTTATAATAATATTATTAATATTAATAGTTGAATTATGATCCGATTTATGATTGATTAAATCTTGCACCTGATTTTAGCATTGTAATCTTTAGAACAGGCTGTAATGTAATTTCCACTTTTGAATATGGTTGAGGGCAATAATGTGTGATCCAATTACCACATTTCGAAGATGGTTGGGCAAATTTGTTGTTTACATTAATTTTCCTATTCAAATTCAACCTTCGAAGCCCTATTCTTTAGTCAAAAAAATATATCTTTGTCAAGAATTCATCTGACATGATTTTTGTTTTTATTTTTTCGTAGAAGAGTTTTTTGAGGACGTTATCTTAATTTTTATTTAGAAATTAATTTTTAAAATAACATTTTATTTCGAAAGTATTTTTTAAAGAAAATTATATTGAACAATTTTCATCTGAAAACTTTTATAATTAGAAAAAACACTTTCATAAAATTAGTTAAACGATTTAAAAGTAGCTCTTGAGTCTCAATATCTCATTTTTACTTCTCAAAAATCGTACTAAATGAACCCTAATTTTAATAGCTAAATTGAATATTTTTTGAATAGTGGGTAGTATGGGGTGAAGTGAGGATGATGAATAGTGATTTGTTTTTTCTATTAGTTTTTGAATATTTTATTTTTATTTTTATTATGAAATGACCATTTTATCCTTTATAATTTGCTCATCAAACTAGTTGATTAATGTGTTGACATATGGTTGATCATGACCTTAATGTTTTGATTATAACAAACAAGTCCATCTTATTTACTAACAAATTGAATTGAGTGTTTAAGCCTTCAAAGTTATAAAGATTATTATTCACACTCAAATGAAATACAAGTGAAGGTTAAACGAGCATTCAAGACAAATTATTCGAGATACAAGTCAAAGAGAGGCTCGAAGAGATTAAGAACATTGAAGATAGAGTTATTTATCGAATCTCATTTATATATATAAAGGTATAACTCGTCAATATTTAGCAAGTGCATAAAGCTCAAGTATTTCGCATAAATTCATCACTTGCATAAATTATTTTGACATGAGAATGATATTGGAAAAATAAACATTTGTAATATATCAAAAATCTTGAAAAATCATTTTCAAACGTTCCTCAAAAGATCACACTTCAACTTTCAATCAAAAAGTAATACTCCGATTTTCAATCTCATATTAGGAAAGATTTTTGATACGGAAGATGATCTAATTTGAAGATTATTTCTGAATCAAAGTTATATCCCTTTTCGTTAGCTTTCCAAACCATTTTGAATCACTTTAATCGGATATCGAGAGAAAAAGATATGAACAAAATACTGAAAGCTGTCCGGCGTAAACTGTTGTATCGGACGTCCGGTACGATCGATTTTTGGCCACAACGGTCAAATTTCAATGGTCTTATTTTTTGACAAAAAATAACGGCTAATATGACCGTTGAGTTTTTACCGGACGTCAGATAAGAGTCGTCCAGTACGGCAGAAATTTGACAGATTTTCGTCTATAATTACTCACTATTTTTACATTCAATTTGTACAACTTTAGAGAGAAAATTGAGAGAGATATTTATTGAAAAAATCTTTGAGCTTAACTTGTTTTTAAATTCTATCTCATTTACAAAAAAATTCTTGATTGATTCAAACTTGTTTTATCTATTTCATCAAGAATTAAATTTTGCAAAGAAACTTTTCAATCTCATCTATTTTCTAAATCTTGATAAAAAATTTCTTTATATTGAAGTGTAAATCTCTCCTCATACTTAACTTGTGTTATTTTGTTAAGAGAGATTATAGGTTGAAAACTTTGATAACAATACAAACTATTTAATCATCTATCTTTTATCAAAGTTTACAATATCAACACTTGAACTTAATTCATTTGATATCTATTAAAGTGTTTGCCTCTTTTCTTCTTGTACTCAACCTTGAATTTATCATTCGATAAGAAGAGAAGATTTGTATTGTAAAATTCATTTGAATTGTGGGTCGGTTGTAATCCCTTAAAGATCAACGTTGTATAAGGTTTGGTGCGCTTTGTTGTAAGTCATCGTGTGGGTCATATCGAGGTATCGTAAATCTCGATAGTGTGGTCGTGTTGAGGTCCCGAAAAGCTCAACGTTGTAAATAATCGGCAGTCCTTGTTGTAAGTTACCATTATAATACAAATTGGCCTTACTCGTGACGGAGAGCTTGGTAACGGGGACGTAGATCATTGCATTGGATCGAACCCCATTAAATCGGTTTGTTATCTTTACATTATTGCACTTTACTTTAAATTGCTATTTACATTGTGCAATATCATATTTGAATTAAGATAACATATTTGCATATTTACTTATTGTTTTATACTTTGCAATTATATCTTGTGTGTTGAATTGTTTTGAGACTAAGTGTCGAAAAAGTTTTGAAAACCAATTCACCCCCCTCTTGGTTAGTTATTCTTGGGCTAACAATTGGTATCAGAGCAAGGTGCTCATATTTGAAAAGATTTAACAATCTTGAGTAATGGCTAACCATTGTTTTCAAAATCTTGAAGGGTATTCTACTAATCGCCCTCCTTTATTTGATGGCACAAATTATAACTATTGGAAGACTAGGATGACTATAGTTATTCAATCAATAGATTATAGTATTTGGGAAGTTGTCGAATTTGGTCCGTATGTGCCTACTAAGGTTATTAAAATTGTTGGAAAATCGGACCAAATCATTTCAAAGCCTAGAGAGGAATATGACGAAGATGATAAGAGAAAATTGTCTTTAAATGGTAGAGCCAAAAATATTCTTTATTGTGCTTTAGATAGAAATGAATTCAATAGAATTAGTACATGTAATTCGGCTCATAAAATTTAGAATGCTCTAGAAGTCACTTATGTTGGAACTAATAAAGTTAAGGAAACAAAAATAAATATGTTGGTTAAAAATTATGAAAATTTCTTTATGAAAGAAGATGAACCTATTATTGATATGATTACTCGGTTCACCGATATTGTAAATGGTCTCAAAGGTTTTGATCGAAAATATACTAACGGTGAACTTGTGAGCAAAATACTTAGGTCACTTTCGGAGGAATGGAGCCCCATACGGATGCTTATAGAAAATACAAAGGATGTAAATACATATCATTTGGAAGAATTGTATGGAACTCTAATGACCTATGAACTCAACAAAGCCGATGTTAAGGAAAATACTAGAAAGAGCAAAGAAGAATCAAAAGAGGATAGATGCAAAATTACTCTAAAATCGGCAATTGATAAAGAAACAACAAGCAATGATATGAGCGATGATGGGCTTGAAGATTTGGTCATTCTTGTCAAGAAATGGAGAAATTTTCGAAGCAACCGAAAATTCGAAAAGAATGAAGAAAGTGGCAAGAAAATTGTTTGTTACAATTGTGACAAACCGGGTCACATTAGTACCGAATGTCCCAACAAGAGAAAATTCATCAAAAAGAAAGCTCTTTAGACGACTTGGGGTGATAGCGAAGATGAGGATGACGGAAACAATAACCAAGAAGAAATTGCCAATATGTGTTTCATGGCTATTGTTGGTGAAGTAAATTCAAATGAAAACTACTATGAGCTCATCAATCAAGTGGACAAAGGATGATCAAGGTACTTTTATAAACATAACATAATATCGAGGTATGTTCTACTCTCCTTTTAATTACAATTACACTCGATGTTATGTTAGTATGTGAGTATGTGCTAAAATTTCAATTCAATACTCATGAATCATACACTTGTGCCTCTAAACAAATCTTAGATAACTTAATGTCATTAAAACATTATGTTATAAAGGCACCCCAAAAGTTAGATATTGCATTAGAATTTCAAATTTGTGGCTAAGGAGTTCAATTATTTGTACAAAGTATGACAAATATGATCTACTATTTCAATGAATTGTAGAACATTATGCTATATACACAAACATGACTCTCATTGATGTGTGCAAGAGATGAGGAATGTTGAAAAATGAAATTTTAAACTCTATTCAAATGATTTTACTTTCAATATTTCATCACTTATACCTTGATTAACATTTTACCATAAAGTGATGATTATTTTTAAATTTGCATAAACTTGGCATCTTGTGATCAATTGAGGGGGAATATATTATTATGGTTTTGATCTTATCTTCCTCCCATATATGTTATTCTTTTAACCTATGCCAAAAGAAGGAAAATCAATTAAATAATTATGTTTGAAAGGGGGAATATCAAAAGAGCAATTTAAACTTGTGATATATGCTTAATTTGATTATTGAAAGGGGGAATACATGTATAAACGTAAGGGAGAATTCAATTGAAATACATGTGCCTATGGTTGATTTGAAAAACTGTGATCCTAAATACCATACCCTTGCTCCTCTATGTGCTACCTTTTTGCTTATGTCAAAAGGGGGAAGAGATGTGGATAATTATGCTTGCTAATTGTAAACAAGGAAATTAATGCTCAAACTTGATATATGCATGTTGATAGGAGGAACTTATGCTTAAACTTTATATCAATTTGTTCACTATCTATATTACAAATTATCTTGTTTGTCATAATCAAAAAGGGGGAAATTGTTGACCTATGGTTGATCATGACCTTAATGTTTTGATTATAACAAACAAGTCCATCTTATTTACTAACAAATTGAATTGAGTGTTTAAGCCTTCAAAGTTATAAAGATTATTATTCACACTCAAATGAAATACAAGTGAAAGTTAAACGAGCATTCAAGACAAATCATTCGAGATACAAGTCAAAGAGAGGCTCGAAGAGATCAAGAACATTGAAGATAGAGTTATTTATCGAACCTCATTTATATATATAAAGGTATAACTCGTCAATGTTTAGCAAGTGCATAAAGCTCAAGTATTTCGCATAAATTCATCACTTGCATACATTATTTTGACATGAGAATGATCTTGGAAAAATAAACATTTGTAATATATCAAAAACCTTGAAAAATCATTTCCAAATGTTCATCAAAAGATCACACTTCAACTTGCAATCAAAAAGTAATACTCCGATTTTCAATCTCATATTGGGACAGATTTTTGACATGGAAGATGATCTAATTTGAAGATTATTTCTGAATCAAAGTTATATCCCTTTTCGTTAGCTTTCCAAACCATTTTGAATCACTTTAATCGGATATCGGGAGAAAAAGATATGAACAAAATACTGAAAGCTGTCCGGCGTAAACTGTTGTATCGGACGTCCGGTACGATCGATTTTTGGCCACAACGGTCAAATTTCAACGGTCTTATTTTCTGACAAAAAATAACGACTATTTGACCGTCCGGTAAGAGCCGTCCGGTTGGACAGAGTTTTTGACAATTTTTGTCTATAAATACCAACTCTCTTTGCATTCAATTTGTACAACTTTGGAGAGAAAATTGAGAGAGTTATTTATTGAAAATCTTTGAGCTTAACTTGGTTTTAAATTCTATCTCATTTACAAAGAATTCTTGATTGATTCAAACTTGTTTTATCCATTTCATCAAGAATTAAATTTTGCAAAGAAACTTTTCAATCTCATCTATTTTCGAACTCTTGATAAAAGTTTTCTTTGCCAACACTTGTATTGAAGTGTAAATCTCTCCTCATACTTAACTTGTGTTATTTTGTTAAGAGAGATTATTGGTTGAAAACTTTGATAAGAATACAAACTATTTCATCATCCATCTTTTATCAAAGTTTACAACATCAACACTTGAGCTTAATTCATTTGCTATCTATTAAAGTGTTTGCCTCTTTTCTTCTTGTACTCAACCTTGATTTTATCATTCGATAAGAAGAGAAGATTTGTATTGTAAAATTCATTTGTAGTGTGGGTCGGTTGTAGTCCCTTAAAGATCAACATTGTATAAGGTTTGGTGCGCCTTGTTGTAAGTCACCGTGTGGGTCGTATCGAGGTCCAGTAAAGCTCGATAGTGTGGGTCGTGTTGAGGTCCCGGAAAGCTCAATGTTGTAAAGGATCGGTACTCCTTATTGTAAGTTACCATTATAATACAAATTGGCATTGCTCGTGACGGAGAGCTTGGTAACGGGGACGTAGATCATTGCATTGGATCGAACCCCATTAAATCGGTTTGTTATCTTTACATTATTGCACTTTACTTTAAATTGCTATTTACATTGTGCAATATCATACTTGAATTAAGATAACATATTTGCATATTTACTTATTGTTTTATACTTTGCAATTATATCTTGTGTGTTGAATTGTTTTGAGACTAAGTGTCGAAAAAGTTTTGAAAACCAATTCACCCCCCTCTTGGTTAGTTATTCTTGGGCTAACATAATGAAGAGAGATAATAATCCAAGTCATCATTTTTGTAAAATTTAGTGATAAATATGGTAATTTTTAAAGTTCAGTGATCTTATGGAAATATTTTGCAAAGTTCAGTTATGACTTGAGTGAGTTTTAAAGTTCAGTGACCCAGTGGAAACCTTTTGCAAAGTTCAATGACCATTTGTGTTATCATCCCTTAATGAAGAACTAGATCGTCAATTTATTAAAGGATAATTAGTACATAACGTCTTTACCTTTCACTGTTATTGTAGAACATGTCTATACATTTTATTTTTTTGCGTTTTCACCTTTATATCCACATTTCTTTGCTCAAAAGGTCATTTTCATCTATTTTCTCAATTAAAAATTGTGAAATGACGAATATACACTCCTATTTCAGTAAAACAAAAACAAAAGTAAAGAAATAATTGCAATCATAGTGTCAACTTTTTTTAAAAAAATGCAAACAAGTTCCAAATAAATTAGTAAAATGATAATTAGTACATAATGTCCATATCTTTCACTATTATTGTGAAAATCGTATATATTTTTCATTTTTTGGTATTTTCACCATTAATTATACATTTGATTGCGCAAACTATCATTTATATTTATTTTCATCCAATTTCTCAATAAAAAGTTATTAAATGACGAATGTACCCTCTTGTTTAAATAAAAATAGAAAACAAAAAACTGATTGTAACCGTAGTCCTAATTTTAAAAAAAGTGCAAATGAGTCCCAAGTAAATTATTAAAAAATGAAGAATTATTTTTTTTTTAAAAAGAGTGCAAACGAGTCACGAATAAATTATTAAAAAAAAATTTAAAAGTGCAAACGAGTCATAGATAAATTATTAAAAAAATTAGAAAATTTTTAATTTTTTTTTATTTAAATAGGAGAGTATATTCGTCATTTTACAACTTTTATTGAGAGATTGGATGAAAATATATAGAAATTATGATTTAAGCAATTAAATGCGAAATTAAGGGTGAAAATGTCAAAAAATAAAACGTATAGAGTTTTTCACAATAATAGTGAAATGTAGAGACATTATGTGCTAGTTACACTTTGAATAATTTATTTGGGACTCATTTGCGTTTTTTAAAAAATTTTGCGATTATGATTGCAATTAGTTCTTTCTTTTTATTTAATTTAAATAGAATGATATATTTCTCATTTCACATCTTTTAATTGAAAAAGTGGATGAAAATGACTTTTTATTCAATGAAATGTGAAAATACAAAAAAACGAAAGGTAATAATATTTTTCACAATAATAGTGAAATATTATGTGCTAATTATCCATTTGTTAAAGTTGAGGTTTTAGTTCTCCAAAAAATAAGGATGGAAACGAAAATGTGTAAAGCTCAAAGTACATATGATTGGTATACATAGAGGACACTTGGTTCCTCCATAAGCCAAAAAGAAAGCGTGATCACACTTAAACAAACATTTACAACCCTATCTTCTCCTTATTGAGAAATACTTCAAAAGAAGTTACCCCTGCTCAAAACACGCTACAAGAAAGGTAAAAAAAAAAAAAGTCATTAGTCCGATCATTTATAAGAACTATCGGTAATAATGAAATTGTAAAATGAATCTTTTTTATTATAAAGATACTCGTTGTTCCTGATCTTGCTATACCCTAATTGTTATTTGAAAAAATAAAAGCTTTGTGTTTTGATCAGTCTTAACCGTGATTAGAAATGGACGGTTAATTTGGTTTAGCTCGTGTTCTATTTGATTGTCTTTTTCTTGTCTCGAGACTACAAAATCGAATGTTTATTTTGTAATAAAACAATTCACACGTTTATTAAAGAATTCCGGACGTCAATTTTGCCGTATTTCATTCATTCTTACACGTTTATAGCCTATTTGGTAGATATTAAAATCAGATTAAAATTGAAAAATTAGTCGTTATTGTTGATTTTTATTAGATGAGTGGGACACAATAACGGCCATAAAATCCAATTAAAATTGAAAATATGGTCATGATTGTGTCTCACTCGTCTAATAAAAATCAACAATAACGACTAATTTTTCAATTTTAATTTCTACCAAACATGCTGTTAATAAGTTGAATGAATTGAACATCATTCAAATGGAAGAAACGAGCCACAAACCAAACCAAATTAACCGACTGAAGAATTTCTAATCCATTAAAACCAGCCACAGATTAACCAGATGGACGAAATTAACCCTACTCTCTTCATCAAGATTTCATCGAACCCACTCCCCTCTGCCAAATTCTCCTCTCACACAACCAAAATATGTCGCTGCTAGCTCGAAATGCACGCCGCATAATCTCTCGAACGACGCCGTATCACCATGGATCCGGCCTCGCCTCAATCCACACCACCCTTCCTGCTCTCCAATCCTCTACTTCTACCCCGACGCCGTACGCGCAGGCTCCGCCACCGTCGACCTCCTCGCCGGCGGGACTCTCCAAGACGGCGGAGTTTGTGATCTCCAAGGTCGACGATCTGATGAACTGGGCCCGCCGCGGCTCCATCTGGCCCATGACCTTTGGGTTGGCCTGCTGCGCCGTTGAGATGATGCACACCGGTGCTGCTCGCTATGATTTGGATCGGTTTGGGATCATTTTTAGGCCTAGCCCACGCCAGTCTGATTGTATGATTGTTGCCGGAACTCTTACTAACAAGATGGCTCCCGCTCTCCGCAAGTAAGTCTTCCATTTGATTTACCTTTTTATTTTTTATTTGTTTCTTACATACCTATAGGCTTACATTTCTTCAATTCAGATATTTATTGGGCAATGGGTCACTTGTAATTGTTGAATTTGCCTATTTAGGGTTTGATAAATTGCTTTGGCATTGTGCTTTGTATCACCAAATTAGGTTTCTGATAGTTGAGTTGACTACTCGTGTATATTTTGTATACTCTGTTAGTGATTTGGTATTGGAAATTTGGAATGCGAGCCTCACATCTTTTAGTAATATATGTTTAATGAGGGTAGAGAAAATATTAGAATAATCTATGTAAGCATCTGTAAAAGAAAGTTTTTAAGATATTATTTTGGTACTTTTAATGGACAAAATATAACCATGTGGGCATTCAAAAATGCCTACAGAATCATATAATTGATTATTTTGGTTAAATATGCGGAGATAACTATTTGCATTAATCCTACTTGTAACTAAGTTAATTTAGCTTTGAGAAATGAATAATAAATTTTATTTGAATTGTTTACTCCGTATATTCAATTCTTTGTTCTAATGATAATTTTGTTGTATCTTTTAGCTCATTGACAGTTTTTGTTATCTTACGAACATTATTAGTTATTGAATCATCCAGCAATTATATGAGATGCAAAAGAGGCAGAACTTTACCTCGCGAATCAAACCTCCACTTTCCTATGCATTTGTTATTAATTCATTGCAACCCTGAACCATGTTTCATTGCTTCTTTAGGTTTTCCTAAGTAATTTCCTTATTCTTACGTCTTGTATGATACTTCTGCCACCCCACCCCTGCAGTGGTCTCTTGGTGTAGAAGTATAGTGTCTCAAGCTTTTAGATGTGTTGTGTCTTCCAATGAAGCATGAGTTGATGCAGTTCATATTCAGTCACGAGGCCTTTACTTCTCAAAGATCTTTTTTAAGTCGCTAAAATGGTAGTTGCAGCAATACATTATCATGTAGAAGTCGATGGACATGTAGTGTGCTGATATTGGCTTTATATCATTTCTCTCTCTTTTTCTTCCTCTGAAGGGGGTTTCGTTGATATTAGCCATATTAAGTAGACCAGAAGTAATGTTTCAATATTTATGAAGTCAATTCTCTCAACCTTTCTTTCATATGTGGTCCTTGCTATAAATACAGCCTTTGGCAGCCACTTAATGCAAGTTTTTATTTCCCTAATGGAGGAGTTGTAGGTTAAACAGTATCCTCTCTGGTTGTCTTTCGCAATGATTCAGCCTCCATACAAGTTTTTGGATTAAAGACTGGTAATAGACAGGTTGGAGAATTATAATATTTTCAGGGGAAATAATCTGAGTTCAACTTTTGCCTTCTACTCAATTAAACTGTGCTAGTTCTCTGCATAGAACCATTGGAATTTGGAAGGCGCCTTTTACCCAGTCAACTATCCTGGACTAATGAAATAGGCGATATAATCATATAAATGCATGCTTTAGAAAACCTTCCCGTCCATTTAACGTAATCCCAACTGGCCAAAACGATTGCATGTTGTGGGAATTTTATTTTTTACATTCATCACTTTGATTACATGCTGGTATGGGTCATTCTGATATTTTGAGTAACCAGTTCAAAATGAATGGTTAAACGTGTCAAAATTATCGTACAGGGTGTATGATCAAATGCCTGAGCCGAGGTGGGTCATATCTATGGGAAGCTGTGCAAACGGTGGTGGCTACTACCACTACTCATATTCTGTTGTCCGAGGTTGTGACAGGATCGTCCCAGTCGACATATATGTTCCTGGTTGCCCACCTACCGCGGAGGCCCTTCTTTATGGGCTTCTCCAGCTGCAGAAGAAGATTAACAGGCGCAAGGATTTCCTCCATTGGTGGACCAAGTGAAGACAGTTACTGCTTTTAGCTGTGCATGTTTGTGGGAAATAAATTACGCTATTATGAGTTTGGCCCTGGCCTCCTGAATAATTCAGACTATTACGTGCATGAACTTGTATTATGTTCTTGTATTTTAACAGCTAGTATTGTCACTGAATTCTACTTGTGGATTTTGATTTTGAGTGCGAATTATCTATATTTGGGAGAAGCCGTTTTGGAAGAAGTCACTGAGGAAATTCCACATGGAGTTTAAAATAAGTATAAATTTGAATATTATGGAATATTCATCTTGTATATTAATATTAATCATTTACATTGATTGTGTATTAAAATAGAATCTCTTCAAATAGGACTCAATTCATGGATGGACAGAAATAGGACTTGTCTTGGAACTGTTTTGATACAGATTATTCGAAAATCGTTTTTATATCCACTCATTTTCAACAATATATTCTTCACGTGAATTCATAATTTTTCATACATCATCTTTTACCTCGTATGATTATTCATCTCTAATTTTTAATTACATATTTTTCAATAAAATAATATTATACGTAAATTCAAGATATTTCTTTATTTTTTAATTACACATGTTTTCAAAAATTACTATTTCAAAATATATTTTTCTCCAATTTGTTTTTAAATGGAACTCAAAACATGGGCAAAATGTCTCCCAAACAAACATTAAATACTATATATATATATATATATATATATATATTTTTTTTTTTTTTTTTTTTAAATGAGTTAAATTCTTTTGCCGCCAATACCCACTAGAATGCTTCAATTAGCTTATGCAGAATCTGAAAAATATTTGGAAAAATTCACAAAATTCAAAACGGAAAATTTATATATAAACTAAAAAAAGCCAATTTATTTTTCCTTTTAAAGAAAATTATATAATCCATCATTCCATTCATTATCTTGTCAAGTTAAGAAACCCTTTTAACCAAAAAAAAAAATTAAAAACTTGTAAACTGTGATTTGACAATTTAATTTAATTTTTTTTTTCAGTCGATCACTCTTTTATGATGACAATGAAGCCCTGTTTGATTCACGTACTTTCTAAATTTTTTTCTTTAAATACTCATTTTCAATCACGTATTCTTAAATAAAATAATATTGCACGCAAATTCAAAACTTTAATTTATTTTCCATCACATCAAATTATAAAATGTATTTTCTTCTCAATAATTTGTATCAAACACCCCTCCATTCGCGGAAGCTGACACGCTTCTCGTCGCATCCACCTCCATCGTATAATAGTGTTCTGCCTCCCATGAACGAGATCGAATTGGCCAAGCAAAAGGCTTAGGAGATAGCTGCCAGACTTCTTAACACTGTTGTTCTTGCCAAAAGAGCCAGAGCTGAGAATGGAGCTGGTGGAGGTTTTGTCATGTAGGGGTGGACATGAATTGGATTGGGTCGATTTTTACCTCAATCCAAATCAAAATGATCGGTTTGATAAAAAAACACAACTTGTGTAAATGTTGAAACACAATCCAACCCAACCCAATCAAGTATCGATCGGGTTGGATTGGTCGATTTGTGACAACTTAAAAACAAAGATTAAACTCGTTCAATTTTCTATTATACTAAATTCGAATAGACAAGATTAAATAGTAAGTAAGTAAAAAAAATAAATAAAAAAAATTATCTATAATCTTATTCAGTCTTCATTAACCGAGCCTACAAAGAACAAATGTAATTACAGTTAGTGTATTTTATTGCTTTTAATTCATCCAAGAAAACAAGTAATTATATATGCGTACTTTACACAATTGTATACAAAAAGACTTGGGTGTATTTGAGCCACATTATTTTGGAAGAATGTATTTTGAAATAATAAATTGATGGAGAATGTGTGGTTGAAAAAGAAGGAAAAGTTATTGATATGATGAAAAATATTATTTTATTGAAGAATGTGTGGATAAAAGTGAGTAGAAAAATGAGAATGAAAATTTTAATGTGTACCAAATATGAGCCTAAAAACATTTTTATTTAGGTGAGGGATAATGCACATCTTAGTGAATATATCCACATTAGTATTGTCAGAGCCGGCCCTGAGATTTTTGGTGACCTATGCGAGATTTTAAAATGGTGCCCCATTTCAAGTAATTAAAACATATATTTAAAAAAAATCAAATATTATTTCATCACAAAAATATGATATTTAAATATCTTCTTTTTTTATTTATTTATTTACATATCATGAATAAAAAAATATAAATAAAGCTTAAAAGCATTTCTCGAACTTCATGAAAATTCATATGTCATCATCAAAGTATCATCCAAGCCACTAGTCTCTTCGTGCAATTTCATATAACCAAACCTTGAAATAACAATAAAAAAAATCACATGTAAAGCTTAAAATGCAATAAATCATGTAAAAATATTTCTTCTCGAATTTTTATAAGCAAACTCAGTAATTAAACTTTTGTAATCAATATTTTCTAGAAAATCTTGCTTTATAGATATCAAAGCTAATACATTCAATCGTTCTTTTAACATGGTTGATCGCAAATAAGATTTTAATAACTTTAATTTTGAAAAACTTCTTTCAGCAAATGCAACAGTAACATGAATTGTCAATAATATTCTATAAGCAATATATGTATTCAGAAAGCAATCCAGTTTTTTGTAGGATACATTTTAAGCTTCAATTTGATGAGTGATGACAACAGTAAAAATATAAAAGCTGAAAACATATAATGTTCAAATGAGATAAAAAAAAAAATGAAAGAAAAGAAGATATCACTTGATTAAAGATTAAATTGGAAAAATCTTTTAAGCAATTAAAGCAATCTTGATTCTTCAAAAACTTGTGTATCATAACCAATCAAATGAAAATAGAGTTAAAGAGTAGCAAACATTCAATGAATCAATTTCATTAGCAAATTTAAGGAAAATATGTCGAGGAAACAAAAACTCACTTGTAAGTGTTCAACTTCTCCGAAGGAAAATAATGTCGCGCTTCCTAAATCCTCATGTTCAGACAAAGTGAATTCACATTTTAACAATTTCTTGCAAAGCGAATTCAAATCAACGAAATCACAAGAGATAATAGAGAAAAATAAGAGGTAATTCAAATTCTCAACGAGAGTTTAAGTAAAAAAATGAATCGTTAATCACCGTGTAAGGAAAAGAGAGAATTCCCAGATCTGAAG